>CM021103.1:316919102-317032167 GCA_007115665.2 Sequoiadendron giganteum
TTCACTTTATACACCACACTGCCCTAAAAGTGACTTTATTAAAATATTTAACTTTTTCGGCCATTAGTCACTTTTACTTAACAATTAAAATAATTAATTGAAGTTGCCTTTTTGCTTTATGCTCTTTTCGACAACTTAATATTAATTATTTAATTATTAAATACTTCCCACACAACCAACTGAATAAGTGGAAAATACAAAAAACCCGATGTGAAGCGAAATTTGGAGGTGCCAAAATACTTCGGAGCTCCTCTGAACATCAAATAACCCCTCTAACACGAGTGATTGTAACCATGAAGACCAAAGCTACATTCAACACTGACATGATCGAAAACGGGGACATTACAGAGGAGTAATCTAGAGTGACCATTAGCCTATTTTATTCCTGTAGGCTAAAGCTAGGAAACGGGGAATATTTTAATTTTATTTATTTAATATTATTCGACCAAGCACATTTTATGGGTAGTATTAATTAATTTAAAAAGTCTTATAAAGTGATTTAAGTGGAATATTTAGCGAAGTTTAATAAAATCACTTTATTTCCCAGGATCAAAAAAAATAAAATTAAAAGTGCGAGAATTTGAAAAGTTCTTCTAGTGGCTTCGAGAATTAATACAAAAGTGCTTTTGGAAGCTCATTTTCTACATGTTTGGTTATTTTTTATGAAATTGGAGAGTTTTGGAGAATACAAACCCTTAGACGAAAACCTAAGGGATGTTGGTTTCGGCAGTGCAAGATTCCACCCTAGCCAATTGCTAAAGAGATCATACAGATTTCTTGCTTGAGCTATAGCCATCGCAGTTACAGAAATTCGTGAAGTCTTGTTCCCAAGACGAATTCCCGAGTTCAACAATTAATGGAACAGATAGAACAAAATGAATAAAATATTAACGGCTTATTCTCTGCACTTCTATACAGTCGTATCATTTTCAGATTATTAAAGGAGTAGTATCATTGGGAAAACCTTAGTAGAAAGGGATTCAATTAAGTTGGGATTATTTCTAAGTTGACGACATCTCATATTTCCACTGTAGCTATATCCGAGGGAACCATACTTTAACCAAGTTGAAATTCGCAAAGTGCCAAGGTGTCACGTGAGGGAAGGAAACAATCCACCATTACTTGCTTTGACTACGGGTGCCAGCGTAGCTTTATTCCATGTGCTGCCACTACCTTGGGAATGATCGAGGATCTAAAGGACCAATAGGCAAGGGACATAGATTGCACTAAAGGGTCACAAGAGTGCTGGGTAAGTATATTGGTCTGTGTGGGCAACCAATTCAAGCGAAGCGCAGAAGAAAAGAGTAGCGACTGCAGTTGGAATATAATGTATGGACAATGTATCATCTTCCAAGCTGATATTCAGGTCAGAACTGTAATTCATTTGATAAGCCTCTATATTTCTGTAATCAACTATTGTCATTTAGAATTAAAAATAAGTTGTGTGAAGTAGTATTTTAGTTGGCACAGTGTTAAATTTATGAAGTTGTACAAGTTATATTGTTTGGACAAATATCTATCAATAAACAGTAAGCAAAAATTTGTATTTTTGGGTTAAATTTAGCACGAGAAATTTCACGCAACTTCCTGGGAGGTCACCCATCCCGATACTAATCCAGTTCAAACATGCTTAACCATAGATTTTACCCCACAATCAACCCCACATAGCTTGCTACCCCATTTGCAAAAACCTTCATCAAGTGTTGTACCTTGTGAACTATTCATCATGAAGCTCCTTAGTTCATTTAGTTTTATAGGCATGTTGTTCTCACAATGCATCAAATCATATGATTTTTTTTTTTAATTCACTTGCATACTTTCTACTCAAAACTGTTAAGAGTTGGTATAGAATACTCTACACCATGCAGGATTTGGCTGAAGATTATAGCCACCCAAGATCTAGGAACTTCATGAAAGCACAAGAGAGATCAGCTATGAAAGAATAATGCTATTCTATCAAAGGATGCAAATGATAGATTATAATGATATGATTGATATCAACTGTTATATGATTGATTAATGAATTGTTATGAATTACATATGAGACCACTTGGTTATATAGCCAAGCCGAGACATAAGATTAGACAAGCTCACGGCAAGTGTATAAATCCTATGTCATGAGACAACTAATATTAAATGACTTAAGACACAAGTATTAAATGTCAAAAGATAAGATAAGATCTAATGACAACTAACACCTTATAGAAAGATTCCCTCCTAGGACCTAAGTAAACTTAACGTGTAAATAGGACCCACTAATGAACTAGCTAGGTAAAACACCTATTTACACCAACAAAAACTACATTAACCTACATTTTATGAGTACTAGACCTCAATGTATTGTTATGATAATGGACCTCAAAGTATTTTTAATGGGCTATTTTTTGTATATTGGCTAATTTATCACAAATTTTCAAATATTATATTCACCAATTAGCAAAATTTTTTAGTATAATATTCACCAATTTTTCCTATAAGATTTACATAAACTTGTTTATTTGCCAACAAATATAAGTATTTGTTGTAAAATGCATGAACTTTCTCAAAATTTACCCACAACACATTCAATATAGTTTTGAATTGCAAACATTCACCACCCGTTGCATACTTTGCATTCCTTAAATTGATCCTTGGTGATGGCTCAACTTAACTGCATTTTTTCTAGTCAAACTACATTGACCCATATTTCAAGAGCAGAGGCTGACAAGAACCCATCTCTCATGTGCATTAAATTATATGATATGCTTAATTCAACTGCATAGTTTCTAGTCAAGGACAAGGTAAAATTAAAAAACAGCAGAAGAAAAATGGGAACAAGGAAGAAGCTGATTGGTTCGGGAAGATGGAGATCAAGGACAGCCTCGAGGATACGATGGAGGACCTGAAGAAGGCTTGGAGCCTTATTGAGGATGCTTAATCCTCAGTTCTTGTTTAGCTTTGCTGTTTGATGTTTGTTGTTAACAGGTTTTGGCTCTTCTGTTAGGTCTTTTTGTGGTATAGGCTCGTTAAGCCTGAACTGTATGTATTTAAGCTTTATTTATATTCTGAACATCAAGAACATGCTGGGTGCTTTTAATAGGTTATAACTTATACCTATATAACCTTATTTTTTGGATTGATGATAATATGGGCTGGTTAAAACTCTATTGGATTCTAGATAGGTTTATATCTTTTGATTCGGTTGGTGTAGGTTGAAGTATGTGTTTTGGTTGGTTTGGTGAGGGGAAGTGGTTCTCCTTTTGGTTCTGCTTTCTCCTTTGTACTACTATTCTGTCTGGTTGCTGTTCTCTGGACTGTTTTGCTGCTTCTGTAAGGGATTAGGGCCCTTTCCCTGCTTAATCAATCAAAAACTGCATAGTTTCTAGTCAAACTACACTAGCCCATATTAAGAGCAGTGGTTGACAAGAACCCATCTCTCATGGGCACAAATGGTTCACCTATCACTCATTGCATCTCCGTGGATGCTCACAATAGAAAAGAACCAAGATTTTCTAGGTCATACATCCCAATACTCATTGCATCTAGATGATGCTCAAAGATGGAATGACTGCCTAGTGGACCATACATTCACGAGAAATGGATTCTTGCATAGAAGCAATAATCAGAAAAAAAAATGTGAGTAATCGCAATTAATTGGGAATTGCTGCCGGTCAGAAATCACTGCCAGTCACGATTTTACCCTCTAAAAACCATTTTGTTTTGCCAAAACTGTTGACCTTGAGTTGGACTGGTCTTTTGGCATTTAATCATGATAAACCATCTAACACATGAGTTTAAAAATAATGACTGATTTTCAATGCTTTTCTTGCCTACCAGCAATTTCTTTCACTGGGGTTTTCAAGCAATATATTCACACATTTGAAGAAAATTTGTAATGTTTTTCTTGCATTTCCAAGGCTTCAGACGACACATCTGGGGTATTTTACATTGCATAACTAGTCTTTGACATTTCATTGTGACTTCAAGTTTCAACTGTGACAACGTACGATGTATATGCATATATCTACATTCATATTTTCACCATTTTTTATCAGAAAGGATAAGGAAGTCACGGACCTCTTTCAGCAACCACTTACACTCACATTTACACTTTTTATTGTTGCTTATCAAAACTCATAAAATAGGTTCAAAAAACAGTCTATAATATTAAGTTACTTCCAGCTCCATCAAACAATGGATTATAGGACAAAAGAAAACCCAATCCTGCTACAAACAGGCCCAACACTTGGTGTTGAACACTAGCCCAACTGATTAAGCCTAATAAGCTTAGGAGAGGCCTATTAAATCACATTATATAAGTTTATAAAATTGCAACTTATACAGATAACAAACAAAACAGTTTATGGAACATGTTTTTTATAAATGAAACATCCAATTTTTTTTAACATACTGAGACTTCTTTTTGCTGTCATTTTATTTTCTTACTGCAAAAAATCCAAAACCCTAAAAATAGAAAGCATGTGAAAGTTAAACTTATATAAATGTTTTGGGATCAGTAGTCTACTATGTTGCGCAATTTAGAAAACCATAGATAATCACATAATAGCCTTCTTGTTACCATAGAACATAATTGGATAGGTGAACCTTGGCATAACAGGCAAGAAACATCTTCTTCTCCTTTCCCATCTCTCAAATTGGAGATGTATCCGTTTCTATGAAATACATGCTGGAGTTGCATCTACTTCTTCTCATACATACTGTCATCTCTAGTTTTTAAAAGATCAATTTGTTAAATGTGAAATAGTTATTTCTTTAGCGTAGTTTGCATGTTAAGTTAGTCTAGCTCCTAGTCTAAGTGCCACTTGTCATGCCCCACGTAAGAAAGAAGCATGCATAAAGAAATTGCAACACTTTGATGATCGACGCTTATATCCAAGGCTAAATAAATTGACAAAAGGATCGATTAACATTAGACATGGGTGGCAACACTACAAAAGGATATAATTAACAATAAAAAAAAAAGTTTTAAGGCAGCGATGGGTTATGAAGGTGTAATGTCCCCTTTTGACCGAGATCTGTATCAAAGCAATGGTTAGCCTACTATTTGGTTCCCGTAGGCTAGTGAGATGTGTAGGGGGACCTTTGGAGAGTATTCAGGGACTTCAGCAGGCTTGATGTTTTCATTCCGGCATCTTCAACTCAGTGATTGAGTGTTTTGCTTGGTAGGCCTTATGATGGCAGTTCAGGAGTTCTTCGCTCACACTTGTTATTTATAGTAAGTGTTGTCAAGTTCAATGGCAGCACGCTTGCAATTGGTATTTGTGTCAGGACACTCTCAAATGGTTATTGCTAGATCATTGCCAGGAGTAATTAAATCATTAAAGTCATTAAAGTGACTTTATGATTTAACGTTATAAAGTTACTTTTAATAAAGTACTTTGTAATATGGCGTTATAAGGTGAATAAAGTAACTTTAATTAAAATGATATATTTTAAGTTACTTTATTATTATTTCATTAAATGGCACATGTTTTGAAAAGTGAATTTAATTAAAAGATTTCAAGAGGCCTGTTAATGTGTGATAGCTTCGGTCAGATATGAATGACAGTGATGCAAGTATCATTGTCATTCATAAGTGATCGAAATTATCATGCATGTTATGATATTTCTATAAGAATCAATTAAAATCGAAATTATGAACAGTCATATTAAATTCAATCATTCCCGTGATTTTTTTGCATTCATGTGAAATCGAAATTCTCTTAAAAGTCATCCGCCATCATGTAGAAGGGTGTGTATGTTAATACATACTTAACAAATGGTAAATGACTGATGAGGAAGCCCGCGCACAAAGGGACACATCCCTTGAAGGCGGGTCTCTCCACTTACAAATAGAAGCTACTTCATTGATATGCAAACATAGAAATCTGACAATGTTCTGCAATCAGCACATTCGCACTTGAGAAGAAGAAATCTGGAAATTGACCTGTTGACAATCTGAATCTGATCGATCCTCAACATGGTATCAGAGCCATAGTTAAAAATTCACAAGTTTGAATTTATTAATCTGAGTTCAATGGGATATACAGGAATGGATGAGACACCGTCAACTACCTCAGATCTCCGTGAACGTGTTCGTCGCCATGCGTATGTGATGGCAAGCACCAAGCTTGTGATAAGGCCTGTTCGATGTGGCAAGATCACGGGCTCTCCAGTGGGGGCGCGATTACAAAAGGCGACTCTCATTCGCCATAGTCGGGGACTTGGCTCATACTGCATCGAGCATTTCAAATCATCTCCGGTGAAGGTTCGTTGGGTCTAGGAAGAAGCGATCAACCTTCGTGTTCAAGAATTCACTAAACTTGAAGTCATCAAAGTTGGATTCGAATCTCCTTACCGGTGCTTCACCAATGGCCTCACATTCGTCAAGTCTGGGCGTGCAACATTGGCCTATGCATTCCGATCGAGCACCTTGAAGAAGTGTAACGGTTGCGTCTGGGATTGTTGGGATTTCTCTGATCATCGAATGCTAGAAATGAGATGGGAGTCTGGAGATTCCTGGCAATATTGAAAGTCTCGAGTCAAGGAATGGTCAAGCCGTAGCTTGCCGTGTGTTAAGTCGAAGTCAAGCATGTGATGGATTCGACGTGGGTGTTTGCTGGCTGTCGAGTGTATGGTGAGCTGAGGTTTCTCCGTCCATGGTTTGGCAGGCGGTGTGTTGGGTCCAACACATTCTCACTCCGCGGAAGGAATCATGGATGAGTTGGAATGTGTCAGGAGAGATGACCGCCTCGCTCTCATACAACTCCTTCTTATTCATTATGTGCTTCCCTTTGGACTCTGGAAGGCTCACGCAACAACGAAGATTTACACAGTCACAAACACACATCACCCATTGCCTCACGATTTGGCGTACCTGCGGGGGGAGATAGTTCTGTAATAATGTCAGAAACCCGATTATCGAAAATATCTTTCTGATCTATTGGCGTATTCATGTTTTCTCTGTGGCGCAACCATACCTAAACATATGTCGACAGGAGAGTTCACACGGGAAAAGACAAAGTAGATCAATTTGACCTGTCGGGAGTGCTTGGATGTTGGCTTCTTATCGTGACCATTCTAGAAAAATACAAAGCAGTAAAATAAGACAATTTGCAGTAAGGAGAAAATAATAACAATTTAATAGCTAAAGTTAAGGTAAACTAATCTTCCAACTACGAATAGAAGAGTTATTAAGGAGCCGTCTCATTTGCATCTGTTGGGAGAAATTACATCGTATAAGACAAGATAGTTGATATACCTCTTAAAGATTGGGTGTGAGACCTTTGACAGGCGATTGGAGTTGTCAATCAAACTAAGAGTAGCAGCAATCGACGCCACCGCAAAGGGCGAAGAAAGCAGATATTGTGATCGTTGATGCCGATTCCTCATTCTTGCGTACAGGATTCTAAGTTTAAAGAGATAAGTATTCTTTGGTTGCTGAGTTATATCATTTGTTTTGATCTTGTGAATTCTCTTGAATTGTGTTGTGTTCACTAGCATAAGATCCTTTGAAAATCTCATTCATGATATAACTTGTATGATTTTTACCTTGATATTTCTTTGGATAGTTATGAACTATTTATAATCTCTTCTAGATGCTTTCAGGACGGATCAGAAGCATAAGAGATTGTTTACAAAAGAAGAAGAAAATGAAGACTCTGCTTGCCACCATTAGACTGTGTGGATGGCTGAAGTCATCCCTTCGAAGAAGAAGTAATTAGAGCTTCAGAGGGAGTCTCATCTTCACTTGTTGTAATGCTTTGAGATAGAGAGATATGAGGTGAAAGCCTTGTTCATCTCTGAGACTGAGATGAGGCGTCATGTTGAGAGACTCCATGACAACAGGTCCCAGGATCTAACTTCAAAAGAGCCCCATGCACACGCAGTATGGCTTAAGGGGGGGTGTTGGATATAAGCCACACCCGGACTAATGATGGGTTGGCCACAAGGGGCCAGTAGCTCATTTGGTAGAGCACTCCAACAACAAATGGAAGGTCCTAGTAAAACACATAATGAGATATCTTCAGAGCACCACTGGATTTGTTTAGGCTGGAAGCGTAACCGATCAGAAAAGCACATCAGGATGTTGCTTCAGTTTAGGATCGGCTATGATCTTTTGGATCTGCAGAAAACAGTCTTCAGTGGCACAAAGCTTGACAGAAACTAAATACATTGCAGACTTTATGAGGGCAAGAGAAGCAGTTTGGCTTCGTAAATTGCTTGAGGGACTCCTTGATCTAAGCACATTGAGATCCCCTACCATTATGAGACATGGTAGAAAGGAATATGATCCAGTTGGAGTATATTAGTTCAAATGTTTAACAGCAGACATACTCAACAACTTCTCTCCAGAGTTAAGGTTGAACTCTTCGGGAAGAAAACTTGGTATGTAATTTGATATTATGTTTGAAATTCAAATTTGTTTATAAGTTGTACTAATATATAAAGATGTTTAATGTGTAAACTCTTTTGTCATGTGTGTGACTCCATGACTTTATGGGCCTACCCCTCCTGTGTACATTATCGAAAGGTGACGATCTTTCTAATAATGAACACTTGTATTTGACATTGTAAAGTGACGACTCTACAATGATAGTTTTATCATAATAGATATCATATGGCTTGATATCTATAGACATGTCATGATAGTATCTCTTAGACACCTTGATGGATATCATGAGACTTGATATCTGAAGGTCATTGTGACCCATAAGAGATGATCATGGTGGATGAGTATATCCATGGATATGCCATGATCTATGGTAGACATCATGTGACTTGATGTCAGTGCACATACCATAATGAAGATATGTATGAAGAATGTCATGTGACTTGACACTTTCAGAAGCATATCATATCTTCTGATATCACAAGTTAGGTGATATCACTTTTGGAAGTTATGCTTCCTAGTTAAAGAGGGAGTGGAGAAATGTTAAAATGTGTTATGAAGAATGTCATGTGACTTGACAACTTTGAGAAAACATATCATATCACATGTGAAGGTAGTATCTTGACTTATTTGATTTGAAATATCTTCCCTAGCTAAGAGGGAGTGTTAATGTGTGATAGCTTCGGTCAGATATGAATGACAGTGATGCAAGTATCATTGTCATTCATAAGTGATCGAAATTATCATGCATGTTATGATATTTCTATAAGAATCGATTAAAATCGAAATTATGAACAGTCATATTAAATTCAATCATTCCCGTGATTTTTTTGCATTCATGTGAAATCGGAATTCTCTTAAAAGTCATCCGCCATCATGTAGAAGGGTGTGTATGTTAATACATACTTAACAAATGGTAAATGACCGATGAGGAAGCCCGCGCACAAAGGGACACGTCCTCTCAAGGGACGCATCTCTTGAAGGCGGGTCTCTCCACTTACAAATAGAAGTTACTTCATTGATATGCAAACATAGAAATCTAACAATGTTCTGCAATCAGCACATTCGCAATTGAGAAGAAGAAATCTGGAAATTGACCTTTTGACAATCTGAATCTGATCGATCCTCAACAAGGCCAAATGAGGCGTTGGTTTTTGGAGAGGAATTACTTTATTATTTTAATAAAGTTAATTCCCAAGATTAGGGTGTAGGGTTTGGAGAAGGATAAAAAGCAAAGAAGAAGATCATTTTCATTATCCCAACCATCATTTGCAAATTGAAGAAAGTCGAGCACAGGGTTGCAGGTATGAAGTTTCAAGCTATTCAAAGGATGGAAACCCTTGAATAGGACGGAGTCTATAGATGTGAAAGATCACCCAAGGTCTTCTTGTTTGGATGGTTTCACACAGAGATCATCATCTGAGAATTCATAGATTTACTTAGCATTTACTTTCAGCAATTTTAGTACATCAGCAGATTAGAAATAAGACAGAGGTCAACTCAGCAGTTGCACATTCCATAGTTTCCAAGGTTCAGTGTGAAGATTGATTCCGGGAATGGATTTTATGTATTTCCTGAAGCATTAAATAAAATTCTGATTATTCGTCTCTTGCATTTGTTTGGAATTGCTCTTTTGCAAAATTCTATATTGTCTGTATGTTTGGTGGAAACCCAAATAACCCAGATCAAGGTGGGTCATTACATTGGTATCAGAGCACAATATTTCCTACCAGCCTAAGGGGTTTTCAAAAAGGAAGTTTTCAGAAAGAAAGTTTTCAGAATTTAGGGTTTGAAGATTTTATTAAGAAATTGCAGGGGTTCTGTTATTTTTTGTTATAAGAAAGGAAGCTTGCGTGGAAAATTAAGACAAATTCATTCAAGTTGATGTCAACATTAAGGGACCGCTACACATATGTTAGGTAAAATCATGGGATTTGGTAACCGTCAAATATCAAAGAAGTCATGGATTTTTCATTTTTTTTAAAAACCATCGCAGCCATTCTCCAGAGGCCTATGCCAGATTCTAGGAGTCGTGGCATGTTAATTCATGCACAATTCAGCAATATTACAAGGGGTCAAAGGTTGAGGCTTGATTTTATTAAGTTGCAGAGCTGTCAAAAAGGGACAAACATAAATCCATTGCAGCACAATAAAGACAAACAATCCTCCACAAATTCTAGTTGCCGCCATAAATTTTGAAGGAATTGGGCTTGTTTGGGAAATTGACGTGGAAGTTTGTTGAGTCAAAAGGGGCAGAGTAAATTAATTTATGAGCTTTTTGTTGGCATTTCAATTCACACCTCTAGAGTGTGTATTGAAAATGGACAGCTATGCACAATATTAACTGCTCTTCAAATTAGGAGGGGAAGCTCCCTCTTTTGCTGATATTGTGTAAAAAGTAAAGTAATCTAAATTTCTATCTTTTTGACTCGGCTGGTGGAGGCACAAGGTTATAAAAAGAAATACATTGCAGCGAAGGTTTTCTCTGGTTTCTGCAGATCTTAACTACAACTAGGCTAACTTTTAATCTATTCTATTTCCTCAAGAAAAATAGAGCAAGAGGATTTAGGAGCAATTTGAGAATGGTTGACGATAAACTCTATCTCAGGATTCCCAAGGAGGTGAAACACTCTATCCGAGGTGTAGGCTGAAATAAAGGTTATTGGAAACAAACATGAAACGGAAAGCTAGTTCTTACGATTCCCAAGGAGGTGGAACACTCTATCCGAGGTGTAGGCTGAAAAGAAGATTACTAGAAACAACATTAAACAATCATCCTTATCTCTAAATTGCCAAAGAGGTAAAACACTCTATCCGAGGTGTAGTTTAAAAGAAAGATTATTGAAACAACAATAGTAAATCTGGGACAGCAAATTGCATGATGAAACAAACACACAATAGACAATCAAACCAGCTTTATATTAAACAATAAACTGAACAAGGATTTGCAACCATAAGCATACAATCTTATTCTTACACAAAGTGAGCCAATACAGAATAGCAATATTGCAAGCAAGGTGGCACAGCAATTTGTTATCACAAGCAAAAGTTAAACAATAATGAGCAAGGTTGCTCATATTTATAGAATCTCAAAGTTGTAGGGAACCCTAAAATCTCCTTGGGTTAATATTCAATCTTGCCAACATGCAAGATTTATTTCTATGTCTAAATGCAATAACTTAACAGTTAACTAGAAAAACTACTTCAGTTAACTGATTCTAAACTAAACCAGAACTCCATATGTACATAGGTGACTCCAAAATAGACATGCACAAAAGGTGGGACAGCGAGTTAACTTGAAAAGAGGCATCAAGTTAACTGCTATGTTTAGTGTCTATCTTGGAAAGGTGGGACGTCCATGAATAGTAGTTCACTGGCCTTGATCACGAGCAATCAACTCTTCCAACAAGTTGTTAACTACCTCATCATCTGGAGATCGTCACGTGCCTCAACTATCAGTTTACTGTTTGTCAGCTACTTGAGTAATCCTGGAAATATCTACACACTTCAACTGGCAGTTCACTGATTGGTAATTTTGGCGGCTCTATAACTAGAGTGATGATCTCTATTTCTTCTACAGTTTGATGCTTATGACGCTTTTCTTGATTCTTCTTGTGTTGCATGATGAAATCGCGAAGTTTGACTGCGAACACTCTAGTTGTGAGAAATACCCATGAACCTACTACGCACACAAAATTCCAACGGTATTCAACCCTCTAAACTGGCGTTGGAAGGCTATCAGCTATACAAGGTATGAAACCATGTGGACTTTGAGTGACTACGCCTGTCAAATTGTCTAAATCAATCCTTTGGATGCGCTTGATGCAAATCGGTGTCAGCTTTTCTTATGAAATCGTGAATCAAGACCGATTTGGTTTTGAATTCAGTTTGAGTGAATTGCATATTGAAAAATTAGACTGTTGACTGTAAACACGGATATGTTCTAACAACTTTTCCGGTGAGGCTAAAAATAGCTTCTGATGAGGCTAAAAATAGACTGCCAAGGGACAATTTTTCCGAAAAAATCTGAGATGTGGGTTTTGTTAAGAATGTATATCTTAGCCGATCCAAATTATCAGAATTTCGAAAAAATGACTTTTCCTCGAGCATGCAACGACTTTTTAGAAATAGAAGCTACAGGGGCTATTTTTCCCAAAAAATTCTGACATATGGGTTTTATTGGCGCATGCGCGCTGATCAAACCCAAATCCTCTGTTTTTTGAAATGATGACCTTTTACGGAAACCCTAAAAATAGGGGGTAGCAAGCAATTTTCTCAAAAAAATTTGGCACGTGGGTTTTGTTGCCAACACTATTCTAAACCTACCCAGATGGCCAGATCTGTGAAAAACTGTCATTTACTTAGACATGCAAGAGAAAACCTAAGACAAGGATAGAAGAAATGTGAGGGGGAGAAGATAGAAGTTATAAACTGCCTCCTTCAATCCTCAAGAAAATCGCCTCTATATAACCCAATCTAATGAATTTCTGGCAAGAACATACTAGAAAGATGAAGCATGCAAAAATATTTCTCTGTGCCACTTGAACGAAGAGCTTCGAAGAACACTGAAAAGGCCTTCGTTTGATCCTTCAAAAGGCGTTGGAGAGAAAATAGCTAATTTTAGCTTCAACCTGCAAGAAATAATGGAGAAATGACACCCAAGCTTGAATAATTAAACATTTTGGAGGTGAGAGTGCCAGTTAGGTGCACCAACCCTAATTGAGGAGTTAATTATTGTGCATGTGTTGATAACTGAAAGTCTTCCTCTAAATTTAGGACACCATATGCAAGAGGAAGCATGCAAAAATCACAATTGAAATTCAACTGGGCCCACTTTGACTTTTGGTGCCCAAGCTTTAAGGAGTTAGAAATTTTTTAAAGATTTTCAACTTCCATTGTGACAAACTGCCTCTCTTTGACCCTGAATTCTGGATGCCCGATTGATCCTAAAGCTTAGCTGACAGATTCATCGTGAAGATGGATCAAATCTGAAGAGATTTTGCTGGGAGCTGCAAACCTCAAAAATTAGTTCTGATAGCTTCAAATTTTGGGCGCCTTTTGCTAGAAGGGTGCTTTTTTCACCAGACAACCATTTTTTGGATGCTTTTTAATCTTGTCAATTTGACCCTCCATGCTTCAATCTAAAGTTGCAGGTGATTAACGACTCCCGCAAACATGCTGAGGTATGGAACGGAAAACTAGTTCAATCCCGAAAAGAATGACTGGTATTGCAATGTCTAAAAGTTGGTCTATGATGTTCAAATTCAAGGGCGCCCCTGGCCTGCAAGGGTGCAATTGGGTCTCTGAAATATATTTTGCAACTTGTAACTTTTGATGAAGTGCTCCAATTTGACCCTCGTTGCCGAGAGCTGGACTACTCTGATGTTCGTGCTGATGATCTCATCAAGGAGATTGAACAACTTTGAAGAGATGTTCTTGGGAGTTACAAAGTCAGAAAGCTGCATTTAAGGCCCCATAAAGTTGGGGACCTTTTCCAAGAAAGGTGCATTTTTCTCAACACTTAGCCAAATTTCCATGTTTTTCAACTTTCTTTCGTCTCCGACATTTTACGCTTGATCTTCATTTACGGGCGTTTGACAAGTCTCGAGAGCTAACCATTGGGTTCATCACGTAGCTAGAAGGATTCTAAGCAGATCTCTTGAAGAAGACAGCTGCTAAAAACCTCATCTGATTGACCAAAAGTCTAGGCGCCCCTAACCTGCAGGGGTACATCTGACGTTTTGACTTTCATTTCATCTTCCGTTTTACATGCTCGTTGGATCAACTGCTACTGTCGTTTGATATATCTTATGAGTCAGTTGTCGGATACATCACGACGCTAGGCTGAAACTGAAGAGATCACTTGGAGATAACAAATCTAAGAACTGACATCTAATGACTTTATTCTTAGGCGCCCCTGGGCTACAGGGGCGCAATTTCTGTAAAAGATTGCCATTTTGGATGTTTGTTGACCTTCAGCATCTTCTACCTCTAACATTGTTTGCCAATGTTTGACAAATCAGATGGATTCACTTGATGATTCGCTAGAAAGCTAGCATAATTCTGAAGAAGATGACTAGCTTTACAAACATTAACAATTGCATTTGCCCTCTCAAATTCAAGGGCACCCCTGGGCTGCAGGGGCGCAATTGACTCCAAACTTGATGATTTTCGCCTCTTTGCACTTCATGATCACCATGTGGCTAGGCTAAGTTGACTACATTGAAGCATTGTTGTTGTTGACGCAAGTACGTGACTACATTTACCATTTTTACATGTACAGAAACTGCAAAGCTGACTTGGGTGTTGACTGCGAAGGCATCTCCCTCATAGCAAGGCATAGCATTTCCAAACTTAGAATATTTTTTACATTTTTCACCTTTTAAAAATCCCCTCCACCACGAAGCATCTTTTTGAGCATCTTTCAGCATAGAATCTTTTGTGATGATTTTGAGGCTTAGATTTTGACACCTGGTATTGGCCAACTGCCATTGACGACCTCGGAGGTCCTAACCTTTCTCCCAAAAAAGTGAAATAGACCCACCAAAGCTAAACTGGCTTTTTCTTGATTCTGACTTGACCAATGTGATCGTGACGTGAAATAAGCCAATCAAAATTAATTTTAGTCAATTCTAGAAAGATACTATTTTTAGGGTTTTTTCTAAAAATAGGAGCTCGGAAACCCTAATTTTCAAAATTTTAAAATGTTGCCGGTATCTTCTAGACAGTAAACCCACAAAAAGCCCATGCTTCATTTGACCTAAAACTGACTTTTGACGACAATTTTACAAGATTTAGACCATTTTAATCAAAATGCCTTAATGAAGCAAAATTTTTGTTTTGGGTACAACACTTTTGAAGTGGCGACAGGTCAAGGCGTCTAAAGATTCTAAAGGTCATCAAGTTTTGAAATAGTTATTAAGAGGGCAGAAAAGACAAATCAAAGTCTGCTGAAAAAAACGTGGGGCCTTTAAGAGCTACGCTGGAGTCTTAAGGAAGTCTGAAGAAGACAACAGATCTACCACCTTAATCAAGCCTGTCGCCTTTCAAAGTGTCCAGAAAAGACAAACATAGCATATAGATCCAGGGAGGTCAATGTTTCAATCTGCAGCGCCAAACATTATTAGGAGGAGGCCGAAAATATTAAGGAGTCAACTCAGATCGAAGGTTATTGTGTGGCTTTGAGTCCATCGAATTATACAAAGAATCCTTCGTGGCAAATAAAACAAACACTAGAGGAGCCGAATAAAGACAAGGAGCTGCCAATTTGTTGATCGCAGCCAATAGTCATCGCTCCATTCCATGACAAATCAAGGAGCCACTGAGTTTTTAAATTCATGTTGAAGAGTCATTAAGGAGGGTGTGGCTATGACTTATAAACCGTGGATTTTCCTACAAATAAAGACAAAGACAATAAAGACAATTAGAATTTGTTTATCAGCTGATAAAGGTTTTGCACCCTTATTTATTTCTCAGGAGGTCAATTTCTTTTTGCAAGGAGACGGCTTGGATGATGGAAGCCGTGTTAGGAGAACTGTTGATGAGGCAAATAGGACAAAATTCAGGTCAAACAAATATACCAACCGCTAGACTTTGGAGCTGCCGTAGGATCTTTGGGAAGGCATCGGGTCCTCCTTGCTAGCTTACTGCATAGTCATTAATTCTTAAGGGAGATCATTGTGTCCTCCTGAAGTCATCGCATCGGTGCATATTATTAAATGCAAAATTAAAGTTAGTCAAAGAGTTAATAAAGCCAACATTTGTTACACTTCTTGATTTAGCGCCAGCAATCAAATTAATCATATTCATAGGTATTTCTGAATCGTATTAATTGGAGGATAATGTATGACGTGCCAGCAATTGCATTCCATGTTCAATCGTGGGGCCAGCATTGAAAGCTATCTAGGAATATATTGGGTGAAATAGAAGAAGCAATGGGTTTGCACAAAATGGCTTCACTCATCTGTAGCAGGTAAATGGTATTTATTTATTTATTTTGTTACTCAGGGTATCCTCGCAACCTCCCGCCCAGTAGCACTTAGAGGTGAGCGGGAAGGCGAGACTAGTCCCTGGGGGGTATATGGAGCCGGCAACCACTACCACCGTTTAAACCCCAGAAGAGTTGAACCCAAGACCATGAGGAGCCACCCCATAGCCTCAAGCCAACTGTGCTACTCATGTCAACCAAGTAAATGGTATTTATTACTATTATTACATCTGAGTTTCTGATTTCTATGAATGTAAATGTTCAAACAATATGCTATTCAATCAATGCAAATCACTATCTTCTATGCATGGAGTTTCAGCTCTTTATTGTCTAAGTAGAATTTAAACTTCCATTTGTTGTGCAAAACAAATTGTGTTTATTGCCTGTAAGAAACTCTTACATCATACAACCCAGCATAGCATGCCAGCTGTTTGACAAAATGATATATCTGTCAAACTGAGGAAATCGAGAAAATATCATTTACAAGGGACACTCATTGATCAGCTTCAGGGTTAAAGATGACTACAGTTGGTAAGTCTATTTCCGAGTTGATAGGACTCTCCAAACTTATGAGGGACCTAGACATCAAGGGGTACTATTTGAGAATGGTAGAATCCGAACATACGGGAGAGACTAAAAATAAAATATTAGAACCCAAGACAAATGAAAAGGGGCCTTGGGAGCCGAATCACCTAGGCACGGGTAAACAGGTGAAGAATGTTTACCTCGCGGAGTGTTTATATCAACGTACTACATACACAGGAAGTAAACTGAACTATATGCAATACATAGAATAGAACAATACAATATGCTTGAATCATGAGATGGTTGTATTCATTTCCAGTAAATATCACCATGTACAATCACAAAGTATTCCTGTACTATCAATCATGGACTCATAATCATAATGCCCCATCCCGACTACAAAACTGAGTACATATAACGTTCGGCGGTGGTTGAGCAACCAACTGTCATGACGTTCCATAACAACCCGCTACAACTAATCGGGACTTAATTACCCGAATGTACATGCCAATAATTATTCCCACTAAGACTATAGCTTTATTAAATTATAATAACTTGGCTGACTACAACCGACTACACTAAGGATATTTGACCACTTACAAAGAAGCTAGAGGAGGAGCAAATAGTCACAAAAGCAAAATTGTGGTACCTTCTAGTGAGACAACTGAGTTTTGATTATTCTATGTGTGATTCTAATGCTGTCCCATTTCTTCTACACAAAGAAAGCATGGCCTCATCCAGTGAAACAATTAAGTGGGATGATGGTGATGATTTTAGTTTTGGAACTAACGCTGCCATAGTTTCAAATCAGCTAGTGAGCAATGAGGTTGCCATAGAAGAAGACTTTGGGAAGAGTCAAATTCTTCAAGAACAATCAGAGACTTCATCAAATGAATCCAATATTGTTCATAAGCATAGTTTGGAGAGCCAAATAAAGGTTAGCGAGAAACAGATTGTAGCAGCATTAACACATTTTGATAGCTCTCACAAGTTGATGAAAAATCACCTTTGGAAAGTTTAGCGTGAGGGAGGGCAAAAGGGTTTTGAAGAGGAATCCTCTCCTGCTGATTTTCAAGGAATCAAAACAGCTATGGAGGCCATGAAATCAGATTATTTAAATCTGCTTTCGAATAGAGGTCTTCTCCTAGAGCTAGTTGTTACCTATTTGGATGCATGGAGAAGGAAAGAAGAGGAAGTTGACAATCTTACTTCCAAGCTTGAGAAAACTAAGGACTCCTTGGAGGCTGCTCAAGTAGCCCTTCAAGAAACAAGAAATCAGATTAAGGAGCCTTCTTTAGAACTCGGTTTGGCACATTCTACATCAGCCCTTAAGGATGAGTATTCAGCAAGAGAAGAGATTGAACAAGTAATGGAGGAGCAAGACCGCTTTCAGGAGGAGTTTGATCTTGTCCATCACCCCAAAAATTCAGAAAACAGTGATTCAGACCAGCAAGATGATAGTTTGAAATTTGTCAACAATCCATTGTTTGGGGTTGATGCTGATTTGCTTTATGATAATCCACTCTTTGAGTTGGATAATGGTGCCCCTTTTGATCCTTGTATGGAGTTTGGCAATGTTCGTAGGACTTGAGAACTTAGTAGTGGATCAGGACTTCCAACAAGGCTTACTAATGCGTTCCACAACGTGCATTATGTGTCGTGTGCATATGGCACTACTTTCAGCCCATTCACATTTGATTTGACTATGAGGCAAAAGACACACAAGTGTGGGTTGGATGGTTGGTATGAGGAGTTTCCTTCTGTGGATGAAGGGGGCAAATCTTATAGGTGTTCTAAGCTGCTTCTACAGGATATGCATACTGTTGGGATACAAGATATAGGAGCATATTTTGAGCAGTTTGGCATTCCTGGTGTAGATAGAATGGTGCAGCAAGAACCAATAGGAGACAGGAAGGACAAATTCCAAATTTGTCCATGGGATCCAGGTGGAGTACACTATGTTCATTACAGTGTGTTGTTTCACCAACTTCAGCTTGGTGAAGAATATATTAGATTCGCGCAGTGGAGGTCAGCAGATGATGGCTATGGCAGGCTTCCAGTTGGGTTGCGGGCTTTGGGATTTTCTATACTTGGCAGTATGCTTCTTCCACATACAATGATTGTTATGGCTGCCAATTTTAGTTCTACTTTTTTCAAGTGGTTGTAATGGAGCTTGGGTAGAGCATTGTATCGATTGGTTTGGGATCCTGACATTCAGGATGGGCCTGGTTGTTCAAGTGACAATTGCTTGGGGACAAGCAATCTTGGGGAGTGCGAACTATAATGTCCCCTTTTGACCAAGATCTGTATCAAAGCAGTAGTTAGCCTACTATTTGGTTCTCCTAGGCTAGCGAGATGTGTAGGGGGGCCTTTGGAGGGTATTCAAGGACTTCAGTAGGCTTGATGTTTTCATTCCAGCATCTTCAATTTAGTGATCGAGTATTTTTCTTGGTAGGCCTTATGATCGCAGTTCAGGAGTTCTTTGTTCACACTTGCTATTTATAGTAACTGCTATCAGGTTCAATGGTGGCACACCTGCAGTTGGTATTTGTGTCAGGACACTCTCAGGAGGTTATTGCTAGATCATTGTCGAGAGTAATTAAATCATTAAAGTCATTAAAGTGACTTTATGACTTAATGTTATAAAGTTACTTTTAATAAAGTACTTTATAATATGGCGTTATAAAATGAATAAAGTAACTTTAATTAAAATGATATATTTTAAGTTACTTTATTATTATTTCATTAAATGGCACATGTTTCAAAAAGTGAATTTCATTAAAAGACTTAAAGAGGCCAAATGAGGCATTGGTTTTTGGAGAGGAATTACTTTATTATTTTAATAAAGTTAATTGCCAAGATTAGGGCGTTGGGTTTGGAGAAGGATAAAAAGCAAAGAAGAAGATCATTTTCATTATCCTAGTCATCATTTGCAAATTGAAGAAAGTTGAGCACAAGGTTGCAAGTATGAAGTTTCAAGTTATTCAGAGGATGGAAACCCTCGAATAGGACGAAGTCTACAGGAGTGAAAGTGTGAGAGAGGAGGACCACCCACTACAAGACCCTAGGTCACGAAAGGCCAAGAGCGGAAAAGCTGCCCTAACCCACCTCAACTTAAAGGGTAGTTAGGATGAAGAGGATGAGAATGATGAGGATTATGTGTCCTTCGATCACCCCGCAATCCCGAAAGTTGGAAGGGGACCAGATGAGTCAACCTTTAGAATCAAATTCATATCTCAGGCAGCTCTCTGTTTGAGAACGAAAGCGCAGTTCCAGGATGACAGCGCAACACGCTGACGTCTCACAGGTGCGCTGGCGTCCATACGGCCAGAGAACCAAAAAGACAAGATTCTAATTCAGGAAGGGAGACTACCAGCCTAGTCTAGAGGTGTTTAAAACAATAGAATGAGATTAAGATGAATGAAACACAAATACGAATGCGATAAAAGAAATATATTACCACCAAGGTGACGAAGACGACTTCATAAAGTGCTCTCCTCGCTAGCTTGCTCCGAGCTCTCTTCACCTGCACACAAGGAAGGGAGAAATTGTTGGGGCTGTATAGGGGCCTGCCTCAGTTAGACCCTCATCTTGGTGTTTCCACCTCCACGGTCAGCCAAGTATGGAATGATAGAAATAATGATAAAGGAAAAGAACTACAAGCTACGTATGTAAGAAACACTACAAAACAGTAAGTGCTTACCCAATCAAAAGCAAAAGGAGAGAAGGGAGGAGCTTACCGCCTCCATCCAAAGCGCTCAAGGCTTGTGGAGGAGCGAACGAGAGGGACTCAAGCCTCTGTTGCCATGGTGTATGTCTTGTACTCGCCTTGTCGAAGTGATGGAGTATTGAGTTGCTACAATGGAGTGAAGGATGTTGCTACAAAGCTTGGAAGTGAATGCTCAAAGAGTGCTCAAACGGTCTAGCCAATCTTGCAAAAACTTGAGAAAGGATGGAATGGTCAAGAATATGAAGGAGAAGGTGAAAAACGGCCATATTCAGGTCGGCCAACCGAAGAGGGACATTACTCTTCGACTTCCAATCGAAAGTGCAACGTCTTTGCAGTCTCCAGCCGCAGGAATCTGCCAGGGACGTCCAGCGCCGCACGGTCGTCTCCGTGCCGCGCAAGCGTCTTCGACAAAAACGCCCCCACCGACACACAAACAAGGCGCCAAGTGGACTGCAAGCAACGGGCTTAAGTGGAATTAAACCTCTGCTCTTGATTTTTCTAAAGTGTTAAGGGTCAAAATGAGATTTACGTTAGGGGTGCAAATTCATGTTGATACAGAAAGATCACCCAAGGTCTTCTTGTTTAGATGGTTTCACATAGATATCATCATCTGAGCATTCACAGATTTACTTATCATTTACTTTCAGCAATTTCAGTACATCAGCAAATTAGAAATAAGATAGAGGTCAACTCAGCAATTGCACATTCCAATGTTTCCAGGGTCCAGTGTGAAGATTGATTCCAAGTATGGATTTTATGTATTTCCTAGAGCATTAAATAAAATTCTGGTTATTTGTCTCTTGCATTTGTTTGGAATTGTTCTTTTGCAAAATTCTATATTGTTTGTATGTTTGGTGGAAACCCAAATAACCCAAATCGGGGTGGGTTGGGTGTTGATAAAAAGATGTGACTTCCCCCCCCTCCCACCATGGAAGATATTAAAGGGGGAACCAATCATTTGTGAGAGGCATCAATCATATATATATATATATATATATGATCATGCAATAATGATACTTGCAGCAATTATTGATCGTTTTAAGTAATCATGATGCTTCCTTTATTATGAATATGGGATAATAGATTCGTATAATAATCTATTTTGAATTTAGAGAAATGGATTGCAAATAGGGAGGTCGATCAACCTTCCAGGTTGACGAGAGGTGAAGGAAGACTGATCTTCATGCTCTTATCAAGCACGCCACCCTGAGATGGAATGGAAGACCAGCCTTCCATGCCCTTGTGCTTGATCAAGGAGGACAACCATTCTTGAGATTGCAGTTTGTAAACATTTCAATGAATTCCTAATAAGATTATTATGGGGAATCCACATTGGAATGGTTATTACCTTAATTAGATTTTGATGTGACTAATGTGCATGGATATCATGATGTTTACTAATGATTAATATTGTGTGCAGGACCTAAACCAAGATTTATCTCACAAGGACAATTTAATTGGTAATTTCATTATTCTTAATATATTGCATCTCTTATTTTAATTGGAATTGTGGTTTTAGGGGAAAATATAGAGATATCCCAACATGGGACGTTACACCGCTTTGCTATTTTACTAGCTTTTTCAGTTACTATTAGAGGATAGTTTTCTTTTAGTTCTCCTTGCAGCTCCCCTAACACCAGCTAGCTGCTAGCCATTTTTGGAACACCCTTTTGACCTCTATTAACATGGTGCTCTTTAATCAACAAAACAAATTATGCAACATTGAGTGTCTGAACTTCAAAGAACCAACTAGAGTCTCAGTCTATTTAAATTAAGCTTGGAATTCCTTTCACATGAATGGGTTTTCAAGGTTAAGGAAGGAGTAAGGTGAGTTTTCTTTAAATCTAAAATAATTGAACTTTTAAAAAAACTCAATATCAATATTAATTTGGTGCCTTATACCTTTTTCATGGTTAAAGGTGACAAAAGCAATCAATAATAAATTAGCATTTTTGTATGTTGAACCTCTAAATGGAACACTTAAGATGAAGTATAAGCTTGATCAATTAATTAAAACAAAGTTAATTTTAAGCCTTTGTCATATTGGCATTGTTGTCATGTTATTGAAAACCTATTTAACTTGTAAATGCTTGACTTTATTTTATTGTAAAGTACTGATGTTTGTAGGGAGTCCCATATGCTCAGCTGAAAAAATTTCTCCTTACGCCCCTCTATAGTGCACCAAACGCAGCATTCAACAAGATGACCCTCTTGTACCCCAAGAAGTGATGCCCCAAAGGTACATTTAAAATCTATAGAGGTTCGAGTGACAAGGAGACTGCAAATGTTTTCCCTGCAGTTGTCTTCTCTTAAATTTCTTCTCTTCTTCTCTCTTTTTTCTTTCGTTGATATGTTGTTTGGTCATCTATCCGACACAGGGGGAGTGCAATGTCAAATGAGCAATCATGCCTCGCTTTGGACTACCCCTTGTGAGCAGGTATGCCATTAGACAAGCCCAAGATCTTTCACATGCCATTTTTTGTTGTGCTACTCTACTCTCCCATACCACTCTACTCTCACATACATCTTTGTTCCACATACCTTCAACTAGATAGCAAGGTGAGGTATATCATAAGGCTTGGTACATCAAGAGGTTTGGTCTATTGAGAGAATTACTCTTCCATTCCATCACTTTGGTATAATGAGCAATTTAGCATTGGGGATCTAGGTATATCGAAAGTGATAAGATTGGAGCAAAAAGGGTTCTTTCTAATATGTGATAAGGTTGGAGCAATAAGGATTTTTTCTAATATGTGATAAGGTTGGAGCAATAAGGATTTTTTCTAATATGTGATAAGGTTGGAGTGATAAGGGTTTCCTCCAAGAGTAAGGCAAGAGTTATAGACTAAAAACATATGAAAGACTGAAGTTAGATCTTTTTGCAAATTCGGTCATCAAGACACATTAAAGAGACTTTGCATAGGCATATTGCACATCAATCTCAAGTACAAAAAAAGTCAAATGCAATTTTTGTTTGACTAATATTAACGGAGGCATATATCCCTTCAAATGTCATTTAACAAAGCAGCCAAGACATCACACCACTATTTGCCCAAAGTGCATTGCAAATGTTACATATCAAGCACAACACTCTCTTCAAGCAATCTCTAATGGTAAGGCTAAAAAGGTAAGAACTAGGATAGAAATTACTTCTAATTATGCAAATGCTAGGGGCAATCATTTGGATGAGGCAATTGGTGCACAGTAGTCTTTGAAGGAATCTCAATCAACACCTACTTCTACAGCACACGAGCCAAAGACAAGTGGAAGAAACACTTATTATTTATTTGCACTTAACTTCACTAAGATCACAAACCATTTTGGAGAGTACAAGATGGAGGAAGAATGTCCATGAATGGGCAAAGAAGGCAATTACAATTTTTTTGATCTACTCTAGCTTCTCGTTCCATGTTGCCCAAGTCTCCATAGTGGCAAGGTGTAGTGGATGCTATTGCTCCTATAGGTCCTAGGTTCAAAGCCCCATTATATGAGGCATTGAGGGTTGATATGCCCAATGACATAGTACAAGATGTTAAAGATGTTAGCAAACATCACTTAGAGTGAACAAAGATTGAATGCACCATAATGTCAAATGGATGGACAAATAGAAGGAACCGAACTCTCATCAACTTCCTTGTCTCTTATGATATCGGTATGATCTTTTCAAAATCCATGGGTGTATTAGATAGGATCAAGTCCACAATTGCACTATTCAATCATTTGACGAGGTGGTCATGGATGTAGGGTCACCAATTTGGTTCAATTTATTACAAATAATATTATTTCTTGTGTTAATAGGAGACCCCTGATGGACAACTATCCCTCTATGTTTTTACCCATGCATGGGACACTACCTTGATCTAACCCCATAGGATATTATTCACTTGAATAGATTAAGGAGGTATTACAAAAGGATTGCACTATTGCTAAGTTCGTCTACAACCACACGAGGGTGTTGTGTATGATGGGATCCTTCATAATGGGCAAGAAACTAGTTCAACTAGGGGTGACCAGATTTTAATATTCACTTCCTCGCATTACAAACTCTTTGCCAACAAAAATGAATTTGAAGCAAATTCTTGTTTCAAATGAGTGGATAGACTTTGGCTTCGCCAATCAAATGGATAGCAAAATAGTGGCAAAGTACATTTTTTCTTCAAGTTTTTGGGATGCAGCAAAATAGGTCGTTGACTTTTCAAACCACTAATAAAAATTTTGGGATTGGTGGATGTGGAGAAATCTCCCATAGGCAATTTGTATGAGGCCATGGATAGAGCCAAAGAGGTGATGAGACATAGGATGGAAGATAACAAATGTCACTATGGGAAATAATTGATAGAAGAATCCCCTCTCCATGTCACTAGATACTATTTGAATCCATCATTGTTCTATAGCCCCTCATTCTAAGATAATGCTAAGGTCACACAAGGCCTATTCATGGGCATGGAGAAAATATTCTCTACCCCAACAATATTGGGTGCAATTCTACTAGAACTAACAATATACAAGCAAGGGTTTTTTTCTCAAGTATGCTTAGTGTGTAAGGCAAGACAACCTTCAAACGAAGTAGACTCTATATTGTAGAAACGCACATTAAAGGTGTTAAGCTTTTAGTAGATCTTGCATGATATCATCTCAAAATGATTTGTGCTTTTCAACGCAATGGTAGGATTTTTGTGGCCAAGATGCCAAAAAAAATCGATGGATAGCGATATGCATTTTGAATCAACCATGCAATTCACCAACTTGTGAGCATGCTTGAAGTGTTTTTGAACACATACATTCCAAAAAATGCAACCATCTAATGCAACAATGGATGAATGAATTAGTGTTCATTCACCACTACCTCTACCCAAAATTAAAGAAAGTTCAAGGTTAGAGTTTTGAAATACTTGAAATTGTAATCATTTTTTTGTTTCACTTTCAATTGCCAAATCTAATTTTTATATGGAAAAAATTAAGTATCATTGAGGAAGACTAACCAATTGACCTTGACAAAATTGATCTAAATTCTAAATGGATTGCAAATGATGATGTCCTTCTCAATTCTAATGAGTTTGATATCCTAACAAAGGCCAGCCTTGATAGTGATCTAGTTGAATGACTTAGGAGAGACTTTAACCCAAGAGCTTCATCATTAGGACCTACAACCCTCTAATGTAGCTATCTTAGTAGCAGCAAGAATCATTGGCTACGTTTAATTTTTTGGAACTTTGTACTTAGTTTGTAAGTTAACTTTGTACAAAGTAGATTATAATTGGAAATTTGAAAACTAGTAGCATCTAGTTATTATTTATGCACTGTACAATATGCATTGTGCAATGCAATGTGATCAATGATATGAACATGAATGAGAAAATCTATATTCCACAATTCATGGGCTAAACTGTCAATTTTATTTGCTCTATATATCTCTATGCTATTGAAATGCCTTTGAATTTTTAAAACAGTAGGCTTTTCTCTCTCTTTTGATGTTCTTTACCTATTTTTGAAAATGTCTTTTTCCCAATTAAATCCTGAATTTTTGAAAAAATCTTAATCCTTTAGTCAAAGTCCATTAACTCAAAACTACATTGCCATATCATATAATTTTATGTTCTGTAGAAACACCGCTCATATTAAACTCTTGTTATTTTCCATGGACCAGCTAGGCCACAAACTTTGTAGTTTCCTATAAGTATGCTCAGCATGCTGAGGTAATCTACCACTTGAACTAACAGTCCCTTTGTGGTTCAGAGTGTGACTTGTTTTCTTCCAGACCTCAACTTGATCTACACTTCTGAGCTTGGTGTCCTGATCTGGAACTAGCCAAGACATGAACTTAGAACCTTCACAGAACTATAATTGTAGACACCGAAAAATGTCCTAGGCTTGCTAACACCATTTTTCCATTGTCTAGGGTCATATTTCTGCTATTAATTATTTAATTAATTCATTTAATTCATTTCTCCATTACTCTAGATCAATTAAATGAATTATATTTATTTAATTATTACCACTTTCTACTATAAGTAAACAATTATGTCAATTATTTAATTATTCATTTTAGCCTTTTCTGACACAAATTAATTAAATCTTACTTAATTAATGACTTGCCTTTTCGCTCATCTTTTTGAATTAAATTGCCATTTAATCAATCAAAAAGATAACTTGACTTTCCCTTTTGTAATTAAATAATGTTTTCATTATTTAATTATGCACTTTCCTCTTCGAACTAATTGATTTTGTCGAAAAATCATTCAATTTCCTCATTCTCCTTCACTTTCAATCTTATCCCATCTCGTTTCGTCTAATTTCAGCCATTGATCGAATTAATGTCTTTTTAATCTTGACTGTCCATTTAAACTTGTCTTTTCTATAAAAGACACCTATCATTTTCATTTTAACAATCCAGTTTATCCAGAATTATACTAAAGCTATCGTCTTCGTAATTTTGCTAGCATCTACTAGGGCTAATATCTGCATACTTGACTGAGGGCAACAATATTTACAGCAGAATGGAGAAGGATAATGGAGGTCATTCAATGGAAGCGTGAAAATTATGGTGAGATTGTTCTTTGTTATTTCCTTTCATGCACTTATTTGTTCTTCATTATTAGATGAGGGTCTCAGAATTAATGTTTGAATGCATACTTTCTTAATTCTGGTTTTTCCTGATCACAATAATTGGCATTCTTGGGTGCTCTACCTCTTAAGTTTCCAGTGCCTTTGTGGTTCGCGGTATGGCTGGGCTTCTTCCAATACTTATTCTGTAAATTTTCGAATGCACATTCTCTATGCTGAATTTCAGTGCAGGTTAGATATGCCCAAATCATAAATTAATGTACCCTTTTGTATTTCCTTTCATGCGATATCCAGGGAATAAAATACCCAGCCTGCCCCGGTTACAACCAGTGCGGCTTGCTAATTTGCTCCACTATGCAGCATTGAAATGATACAGGTCTGCCCAATCCCATACTACTGTTTTAATTTCCAAAACCGGGGTATAAGAGATATATAGCTCATATGTTCTAGAAAAACAAAAATATCACATTTATCCAAATTACTAAATTTCATTGGGATGAATGCATTAATAACAAGCAAAAAGAAGGCTCGCATTTCTCTACTCCGTTTTGCAAACATTGGTTCATGAAAAGACATATTCAGTTTACAAACGACACAGAAAATCAGGGAAGCGAAAAAAAAGAACCTAAAGGAAGAATAAGCATTCACGAAAGCTTACCAAGCTGAAAAGTTTGGAGAGAGACTTCTCGTCGGCTGGTTGAAGATTAACGTATGCAAAGCTGCGATTATTTGTTCTAATGAAGTCCAAGCCTTGGATTCGACCAAATGAAGAAAAGATCCTCTCCAGGTCATCGCCTGTAACTGAAGCTCCCAGCCCCCCAATAAAGATTCTGCTCATTTCATCTGCCCTCTCCCCTTCTCCATTCATTGTTATCTCTATTCTCAATTCTCTAATTCTCTATTCTGTCCAAAAACCACTTAATGCCATGAAAACATGCTTGCTATGTCAGGGTTTTATGTGACTTCCACGATGCAAAGAAAAATACGTAGACGGGAGGGTGTGTAAATTATGACAAACAAGAATTGTAGCATATTGTGTAAGGGTGAAAAGTGGCAACCTCCGGATCTGTCGGAGTTGACCTCTTTGCTAGGTTTTTAGTTAGTAGTTGCTTTAGTTGCTTTTCTTATAAATAAAACTCAACAGGGGTTGTTTAATCTGATGATGTACTTGCATTTTTAGTTTTTTTCAGTAATACAGTCATGTTGTTCGATTGTACTCATGTTTTCCAATGAATGAAATTATCATATGATTTTGATTGGTTTGGTGCTCTTAGTTCAATTTTAAACTTCTTACAAATAAAATTTAATTTTTGATGAGAAAAAAAAATCAATTTTCAATTATTATTTTTGAAAGTAAAAATGCATAGATTTGATCTTTGTGTTTAATATTTAAATTTCACCTCAAACGCAAGTATGTTTAGTTTCAATTAGTTGTTGTCTGCTAATTAACATGTCAAAACTTTCAACTAACATAACTAGGTCATGTATAAAAGGACATCATTCATTTCATTGTCACTCTATCACTTAGCATCAATTATCACTCATCATTATTTCTTTGTCACATGTCAAAACTTTCAAATAGTGTAATTAGGTCATGTATAAAAGGACATCACCCTTGTCATTGTCACCCTACAACTAATCGATTAACTCACAGCCAAGTAATAATGTTAGTAATCAAACCTAAAACTAATTTGATCTATTTAATATGCTACTACAAAGATGTGCATGATACAAACAACAATAATAGAATATCATAGCCAAATGAAAATGCATATGAGATTAGCACAAACTGTTGTTACAAATTAATGTTCCTCGGAACCCTTGATAACAGTCAATAATCATTTTATGATATTCATCGATTAGCAAACTATTAATCTCCTATGTTTAAATATTGAAAAGGTTGAAATGTATGTATGGCAGCAATGTGAAACATCACCAAATAGATTATTGTAGACAAATAATAGGAAACTCTTAATGCTAATAGTGTAGCCTTAGGAGTACACCAATGAAAGGATTGTTAGTTGTTTTCTTCCAACTCATATGTCAAAACTTTCAAATAGTGTAACTAGGTCATGTATAAAAGGACATCACCCCTATCATTGTCACCGTATCCCTTAGCATCAATTATCACCCATGTCATTATCATCTTATCACTCAGCATCAATTAACATCCCTTATCATACAAAATCATTCGCTTCTAACATAATTCCTTTTAGAATCACTCTTACCACTATCATAGCACCATTAACAAATAATCTACCATATAAGTGTCTAAGAATGTATTTATGATACACCCTAGTATTGTTATATTCATTCAAGCATGACAGTAGAACACAAAAAATAAAACTAAATGGTGTTTGATTTGATGTATTTTGAGTGTGTTGAGAGTGATAGGAGATAAGTTCAATCACAGACCATTGCCTTTATCCATTGGGCAACAAAGTCTCTAGATTTAATCAAACATGTAACAACTGAAAACAAGGTGATGCCTTGATCAAGTCGCCAAAAAAGACTATGACTTAAAATGCATAGGCAAGTTGGGCTCTACATATTCATTTAGAAAGACACTAAATGGTTTTAGAATATTAAGAGAGTCTACTTAGTAATCCTTGAGCATACCCACACATTTTCTTTATTGTATTGAATAGATACCATTCAAAATCTTTGCAAGGATTTTACATACTTCTAGTTGAAAAACTAAACATACATCTAGAAATGCATACCATACATAAGGAGACACTCGACTAAGGTTGATTTTCCTTTAATCAATCAATCTTCAAAGCTTATAAATATTATTTTAGGCTTGGGAGAAAACTCGGATCATTACAATGTAAAATAGCTACAAACATAATTGGAAATTGAAACTCTAGGGCTCCTTATGAGTATCTTTCTTATGCTAGCTATGCAACTACTCTTCTCTAAAAAATATTATCCTCTCTTCCTTTTTGTTCATTTAGGAAAAACATATCTTTCAACAACATCAAGAGACTTTGGAGAAAGAACAATGGTCGTCTGAAAATTTACATGCTTCTCATGTTCGCTTGCATCACCTTCACATGGGCATACATTATGAAGCCATGCCCCTTACATCACCAACCATATTCTTGTGTACATTAACTGTGTCTTAGAGTGTCTCAAATGTACCAAGGGGCATCTGAGAACCACCACATGTTGAATCATGTTCATTTTGAGACCATTAATGGCATCTTGGATTATGTAGGAGGGTAGGTAGGGCTTTTGTTCCAATGACAAAGTTTCAAGACTTTACATGCCAAAGGGGGAAGAAGGGAAAAAATGCTCTGAAATTATGATAAGCATGAGGGTATGAGGAACCCTGAAATCCCAAAATTATACTTATTAGGGATGGTATGCCAGGGATAATATGTTAGACTAGCATGACAACATGAGAAACTTCGAAACATCGAAATTTGCAAAGTGGGATTTTGGGAAGGAAAATTGGTAGTTGAGGAAAGGATACATGAACGACCAAACCCAAAATGTCGGGTTTCAAGGAAAATGGGCTTAGAAGGGTAAATTGAACTTGTCAAGGATGGAATGTTAGGGGTAACATGTTATACCAACATGACGACATGAGAAACTCTAAAACTCCAAAATTTACAAAGTAGAATTTGGGGAAGGAAAGTTGGAAGTTGAGGAAATGATGCATGAATGACCAAACCTAGAATCTTGAATTTCAAGGAAAATAGTCTTAGAGGAAAATTGGACTTGTTAGGGATGACATGCTAGAGATAACAAGTTAGACCAGCATGACAACATGAGGAACTCCAAAACTCTAAAATTCACAAAGTGACCCAAAGAAACATAAAATTATAAGGCATTGACCATAAAATTACCCTAAAACTAATTTTACTAAGGATATTTTATAAACACACTTTGAATGAATACACTCAAATAATTACTCAACATAGGGGACCCGATTGAAGACTTGTCAAATTAGTATTAACAAAGGATGGATAGAGCCAAAAACATAACCCACAAAGAACAAAAGAAAAGAAGAAAAATTCAAACACATAAATGTGGGTGCCATCAATCACATCATTAACATTTTCATTGAGCTTGATGTCTTGCAACTTTACCAAAACATTAAACTAGGTCCAAGGTGTGAATAAGAAGAAGATCCTTATCGTAGTACCTCAATTTATTACATATTTATATAATAGAAATTAAATACTATTACGATGTGATTATAACATCTAATGAATTTTTCACATTATGTATTGGAACATTGTATGAAAATGCATAACAAATATATTTGTTTATGATTAATTTTTTAATCAAGTTTGCAAGTAATCTAATTTATTTTGTATTATGACATATTTGATTTGATTTAATTACTACTTAAGTTATAGTTGGTTTATTATTGATTTTAACTATAATTAGTTTAACAATTTGTGACAATTTACTAAGTTTTGTTTGTAAAGTACATTGTCATTGAATAGGGGGAGAATATCATGAGGGGGGATAGCATCCTACTTAGGAATGTAAAGGGAAAAAATAAGGTAGCCAATGTCATATAGGTCAAATTATTTAGGATTCATTCCCTTAGTCCCTAGTCGCTTAGCCAATTATCAAGTTGATCTAATTTTTTCAAGTGTCTGGTGTCTTGTATGGACTACATGGTTTTGATTTAGTTGAGATTGTTGTGCTCAAGTGATATTCGGAATAATAAATGCATATGTATGAGTATGTCACTACTCAAGTTACCATATAGTTATGACGTATATTAGTGATTATGACCTTACAAAAGGTTATATGTTGAAATACATGTATATATTTTTAAATCTAAACTACACTAATTTCTAAACCCTACTTCCTACCACTTAATCTATACTATGTTTGACTATGCCAAAAAAATGAAAGCAAAGGTTGGAAAGTTTAAAGTGGTCAAAATGGAATATTATTCAAAAACCCTAAAGAATAGGGATTTATATTTTTATTCATTTGGGATATGGATATGTGGCCTCCATCCCTAATATGGTATGGTGGTGACCACACACATCCACTCTCAACCCTCATAATATTTCATGGAACTTTGTCTACTATACTTTGGAATCTAGAACATGGAAAATCTATTGAATCTACCTTGAACATTCAAGTACTTAGTGACCCATTTATAAGCTTGAAGGAAATAGAAGGAGAAAGGGGGATTATTGGAAAGGGTTTATTATATATTATCATGTTTTTTTTTATCTTGGGAGCTCAAGAAATAACATTGTTTTTTAAGAAAAAAATTTGGTGTGAATTAAGAAAGAAGCAATGTAATATTAACAAGGTATGAGCAAGGTTCTTTAATGGTATCCTAGTTACCATATAAATGGAGAATGATAAGATTTTATTGGTGTCGTTTTGCATTCCCCACTATCTATAGTTTGATAGTATATATGACCACATTGATATTTATTAGCTAGGAATCTATTAAGATATGTAAACATGAAAAATTATGTGTTACAAATGAACATGAGTGGGATAATATTAGGGTTTGCATTTCTAGGGAGTAAAAATATATAGTTATTTAATGGTTTGATCCATAGGTGAAGATATCACTGTGTGGATTCATTGTACATTCAATACATACCTCTCTATCTCACATTGTACATTCTCACAATTCATTTATGCAAATAATCTTTATGTTTCTTAAATTGAGTTGTGTGATAGTACTTAATTGTATCATGTCTATGTGAAGAATTATATATGGGAATGGGGATAATATGCTTATGAATATTGATTAGGTTTTATTTCTTGATTTCAATAAGAGTGAGAAAGTTCTATAAAACCAAATCATGTGAGAAGAAGCTCATTTTGTGGACTCGAAAGGTTTGAGAACTAGTATATTGTTGCATTATAGTGTTTGAGTATAAGTAATCTCAAATGAGTTGGAAAATATTTAATATACTCAAAAACTTAATTAACCCTACCATGTGGTAGCATTGTTGAACTCTTTTTTCGATTATACCCAATCATGTATTGAAAACTCTCTCCTTGATAGGGTAGCTAGTCTAAGGGTGTGATAGACCTTGATGACATATCTTAGTGGGGTTTCTAACTTTACTTAAATAACTAATACCAATGTATTTTGATAATTCATTACATCTAATAATAATGTAAGGATTGAATTTTTCATATTTGCATGAATAGTCATTGGACTCTTCCTTGGATTGTACTTATTGCATCATGTTTGGGCTATAATGATAACAAATGAACCATTTATTTCTTCATTTATGCATTTGTAGGATTGTGACTTAAAAAAATTTAATGTCTTGAAAGGACTATGTCATTTACATAAGGGACCTCATTGATTACATAGGTAGCTAACTCAATAAGTGTCAATAGTTTGTTTGGAAGAAATTTGATGCCTAAAATGATATAGTTTGGATAAACACTAATGTGCTTGTGATTGAATTTGAAATCATTTCAATATTGGTTATTTGTTATCCTATTTTAAATCTTGATTACAATTTTTTCAATCCTCAAGTAGGGCACATGATTGTTTGAGTAGTCATGCATTAGCTAATAATTAATTAATTTTTAACTGATTATTAGTAATTCATTTCCTACACTTAAGCTAAACTTAGGAGTACTTTTTTATGTTAACTAGAGAGCTATTATTAGATCATTTTATCTCATCATATGTGATGTTTCCACTTGTCATGATCTAATCCCTTTATCATTTAGGGTTACTCCTATATATCACTCAAGCCTCATTGTATTATCATAACTTTGGATAACCTATGAGAACTATTGATCTCCTTGAAGATTCTTGAGGTTCATTCTGTAGTTTTTTCTTGGTGATGATATAGCATGTATTATTGTTTGCAAATCTCTTATATGGAAGGTTTATTTGTTCATTGTTTGATCTTGTGTCTTGTGTTTATTCACAGTTCTAACATGGTATCAAAGTGTGGATTCAACGAACCCCTTATCGATTTATGAGATCTTTTCATCAACTAGGATTATAAAGCTTCAAATCTGTAATCTTATATCCTTTTGAGATATTTTTACCTTGAGCTCATTTGGTGCATCCTAGAGAAAAAAAAGTCTTCCATTTGATTCATAGTTGTCAAAAAAGTCAGACTTGCCTTTTGTTTGGCTCGATTTGGACTCTAGAGGTCAGATCTACAAAGGTTTGAAGCAGTTGATTTTTTTCAGATCTTGAGGATAGCTACAATTTTGGAGCATTTTGAACCAAAACAAACATTACCATGAAGCTCAAAAGGCCCAAAAACCTTAAAATTGTCTATCAAAACCATCAAAATTTGTGTCAAGAGCATTTCAGGCAAAAATTTGCCAAAGATTGTACGACCTCCCTAATACAAGTATGATTTTATAGAATTATTTATTATTAAATAGCTACTACATGGGGTAGCACCCTGTATTAATAAAAAAAAATGCATTTCTCGGATGGGATCAGACTCATAAACCAATCACCGGGGACGCACCCCAACAATATTCACAATGAAACCCTTTTTTACAAAAAAAAATCAGACCCAGACTTAGAATGGGTTGACCTTGGACACCCATGCAGACAACAAACTAACCCACCATAAAACAAAACAATGTTCCACTAACACAGTATTAAGCGTTGTTGCAGTCAGCCTCGTTGGTCTTCTTGATTTTGGTTGCATTCAAAATAACCAAGCAATCACCACTGTAGGAATTATGATCAAGATCGCTTACTTGTTCCTCCAAGCTCTTGGTATCATTCGCAACCCATTCCTCTTCATTTCCCAACTCCCAAACCTCCTCATTCAATGGCCACTTTTCCCCGTCGAGAGCTTCCACCACTGCAAACACCTTCACCCAACCCTTCAGTCGATCTTTTAGAATTTCAGTCGCACGTAGAAGGAATTCAATACACACATCAATATCACCCCATCGATTTTTTAGCGTTGTGTGGTTCAGTGAGCATACCAAAGGGAATTTTGGAACCAACCACTCATTCCCATGAGCCTTGTAGTTGTGTAGCGGCAAAGGGGTCATGAAATTATCATCGATGTTGTCCAGTGCCTCGTTGATATTTTCCATCAGTGAGTGCTAAAAAATCATTTGGCATATCTTCTTCCCTCAAGATTTAGACACACCCATATACACGAGCATCACCAAAAACATGGTGGTGATTTATGAATTCGCCTTGAGCTTGTGGGTTGTCTACAGAAATTATGGACCCAATATCCCCTTCACTACCTGGAGCACCCATGGGTGCTTGGACACCATTATCCCCTTCAGTCATTTCTTGGTGATTTCACCATGGAAGGCGTTATGTTGCCTCATAGAATTTAGAAAAAGTGGAGTCTCCATTGCCCCTTAGTGTGTGGAGAGAGCACATAGCCAAATTGAGAAAAATGAGCACAACCACCCCTATTTCTAGCAAAACCTTATGCAACCATATGGAGACCATACCAAGAAATAAAAGTCCTCATTTCTTGCAATATTTATGCTCATATATTTTTGAGATCCTACCACACACTCCCCCACTTGAACAATCTTGGAATTAAATGTGGAATTTTGCAGTCATCTTGTCATCTAACGTGATCTTTAATGTGTCCACCTAGTCGATGCACAACTCCTTAGCTATGTATCACGCTAGCTTGTGTGTCATCAAGCTCTCGGGTACTTTCTATCGCTTCTTTTGCCAACCTGTCGACCACCTCGTTTCCTTATTTATAGACGTGGCTCACGCGAAAAGCTTCAAACCTAGTCAACACATCGTAGATGGGTTGGAGCCAATGATTGAGTTTCCAACTTGGCATTGAGTTGAATCTAATGGAATTTATTGTGATTAGTGAATCACCCTCCAGATGGATTGGTTTTGTGCCAACTTCCAACCCCAATTGTAGTCCAAACAAAGCCACTTTGAACTTTGCTTCATTGTTTGAGCAAATCCATAAAGCAATTGATTTATCTGCTAGAACATTTCCATGGATATCTTGTGCTACACATCCAGCGCCACCCGGCCCCAAGTTTCCCCTAGATGCACCATCAAAGTTCACCTTAATCCATCCCTCCTCCACAGGCTACCACTTGACTTCCAAATGCTTATTTGAATTTTGACTACTACTTTCATTTCTACTTAGCTTCGGGATTCTTAAACCTGTGAAAGACTTTATGATTCTGCCATCCCAGCTTGAGAATATTGCCTTTTTGAGTGTTTTTCCTTGTGTCGCGTCATTGGCCAATTTTATTATTACCTCTTTGATTTTCCACAGAGTCTCTCGATCTCCATTTCTTTTCCTTGAAATATCCCCTGATTGCGCTCTTTCCAAATATCCCATATGATGATTGATGGCATGATTTCCCAAATGCTTCTGAATATAGACTTCTTATTTGGAAGAGGCCACATATTGAACCACCCCACAATATCTTCTATGGTAGGGATTTGGTATTTTAGCTTGGACATGAATAACTTCCAATAGTTGTCCATGTTTGGGTAGGTCAATAAGATGTGATCTGTAGACTCATTATTATTCTTGCATAGAACTATAGACATGGAAAATGTACAATTTCATTTTGGCACACTTAATCCTGATTACTAACAATATTTCCTCTGGAATCACACTCTCAGCATCTCATCATAATTATGTCTCTTAATTTAATTGATCATTATTCATCTAATTAAGTCTTCTTCCTCCAATGATTAAATTAATCAATTTAATTTAATCAACCTTACATTTCTGTTTAATTAAATAATTCATTTTATTTGATTAAAATCTCTAAAGTCCTCTTATTAAATAAAATAAATTAAACCTTATTTGATTTAATCAAATCATTTATTTAATAAATTATTTCCTCTCAATTCTTGACTTAAATCAATTCATAAATTTAAGTCTAAATTGTCACATCATCTAATTCTTCATTAAATTAATCAAAACCATGATTAAGTTAATCCCTCTCACTAAAATCCTCTAGAGAATGCAAGTTGCACAAGAAATCAATTACTTTGATTTATTTAATTCTCTATTTTCCCTCACAAAGCATCAAAAGAGAATATTCCCTTATTTGAATTCAAAAAGGTCAAGTGGACTTGGTCCTTCCAACAAGGCATTTAAGGCCTCTTACATGTCCTTGGCCTTGAGCCAAGTGACATTAACTCCATTTCCCTTCCCTCTTCAATAAGTCATTTCACAATTTCAAATTCAAACTAAATGCATTTATTGGCACTTTGGCCAAAATGTGCACAACCACTAACCATTCACATTATGACATGTGGCATTCAACCATTGGATTGAAAGTTAATCCCACATTGCTCAAATATCACTTTCTCTTCCAAATTGAAAGTTATAAATTGGAGGCTTCCCTCCTCATTTCTCATCCACAATCTTCATGCAGAGTTACTCTCTTCACATTAAGAGCTAATTTTACCCATTTCACCCAACCTATCACCCTTTTCACAAATTGTAACAAGGTTATGCTCAAGTCTCTTTGGATATTTGACCATTGCTCAATCACTCAACATTGCAACTTAGGAATTGGGAAAGGGCCAATTGCAACACTTCATTGGCACCAATTCCCCAATGGGATCACTAATCTATTGGATTAATTAAGATTTAACTACATTTCTTGTATTATGTTCTTCATTTCCTAATTTTAGTTTGAATAGATGGATTTCATGGGGAATCTATCATACTTGTTTACATGCATTTAATCTAACAACCTAACGTGTTTTTTTGCTCTTATGCATATGCAAGTTTAGGGGTCCACATTTTGGCGCTAGAAGGAGGGCAGTACTCAAGAAATTAATCACGTTTTTTAAAATTTCCGCATTTTTTTTAACATTCTCTCGCAGGTCACAGGAAAATAGTCGTGTGGCATCATATTGAGCCGCTTTCATAGGCGTGGTGCAATACTTCACCGCTTTCAGAGAAGTGGTGCCATACTGACCCGTGCATGGTTTCTAAACCTCGTCGCTGTTCTCCCCGCCTATCATTTTTTCAAATTTCCTAACTCCACCGCGTCCTTCTCCGTGATGCTATACTGCACAGTGGCGCCATATTGAACCACATTTTCTCCAAACTCCGCCGCTGTTGCATTCTTGCCTAAAAAATTTGAAATTTTAAACAGGGTCGCTTCCAAACTGCATCGCTCACTCATATTGCGTCGCTTATTCTCTCTTTGTTTCTCCAGAGCGCCGCCCACAGTCAACCACACGATGCTATATAGCGCTGCTTTTACCCAAACTCCACCGCTTTGTACCATGAGAAAACAGTGAGATCTAAAATTGACATGTGCTTTTTAAGTTTTGGATTTTTTAATTCCTGGCGTTGTTTGTTATCTTTTGCTCTCTGGTTTTCTGTCATTTTGCAAGTTGGAATCTCATCATGACCTCATACTCATCATGCAAAAAAAAAAAGTGTTTTTTAAACTCTAAAGTGTTCTTCAACACTCTTTAAAGATTTTTAGATTCTTGTTCAAAAGGAATTTGTTAATTTCATTTGCCTTAGAAACACTAAATTTCTTTTGGGTTTTAAAATAAACAATCAAATTTCTTTTCAAAAGTTGCCAAGGGGCTAAAAAGAACCTTAGACAAACATACTAGATTTTGTTTAAAGGATAACAATTGAATAAAGCAATCCCACATTTCCTTTGGTGCTTAAAAAGAATTCATTATTGCTTTGAGGAATTTAAAATGAACATGTGTTCTTTGTGTCTTGTAATATTTTTTGCAAAGTAGTGTCATTTGAAAAGGAATATGCGCTTATCTCGCGCTTCACAATGATCTTGAGAATTAAAAGTCTTTTTGGTGACACTAACTTGCATAAAAGACTGCCTCCACATTTCAATTTGGGTACCTAACAAATAAACAAAACATGCGAGTGTGAGTAAACTTATTGTGAGTGTTCTCCCTTTGTTTCTAAACGAAGGTTGATCGAACTACGAATATGTTTATTCAATTTTGTTTATCTTAGAGGGCCTGCCTTGTGGGAAAAAGTAATCACCCAAGGGAACGACCCAATCGAGAACACGCTAAAGCCAAGCGACTTCCAACTGGTATATAAATGCGGATTCTTGAGGAAAGTTCAAGAATCACGAGGATTATTCTAACGAGATGGACATAAATGGACTCTTGCTAATGTTGGATAATCTCCCATGAATAGAATGCCTGAATTAAAACCCTTTGTTTAGAAGAAGGTCAAAACCTTATCTATTTTGTTGGTGCAAAAGGTCGTGTCCTTTGAAGCTGCCCCATGTTATACATGCGATTTTGTTGTAGAGATGGAAAGTATGCCATGGGAGATTCATGGGTACTAATGCTTGGCTAACCTAAGAAGTGTGTGTCATAGAGGGGAGCCAGTGTGGTCAAGCATTTAGCCATTCGCACAAAATATGTGCAGCTGGATTTGTCCAAGTGGGAACCCAACAAAATATTGCCTCATCATCCTAGGGTTGTAAAAAGTGCTTGGAAGTGGAAAACACATTGCTTGGTTCTCGAAAACATTTGCAAAATGAACATTCACAAAACCTCCAAATTTCAAACCCCTTTTAGGAAACAAATACCTTTGATGAATTTAGGCACTCTTGCTTTCCCTAGGGATCATATCCTTAGAGGTTTCTAAGTGCATGGATTCTATCGTCATTTGTTTTCAATAAGGTTAAACATAGGTAATTTTTGCCCTATTTTCCTTGATTTCCACACAATGGACCTTGTGGGATGAGAAAGAAAATGGGACATTAGATGTATAGTTTGAAACATAAGCAAGCGTCTTTGGTAAAAGGAATTCATTAAGCCAAGACAAAAGGACAAAATTGAACCTCATATGTGTTGTTCCAAATGATTTCCTGAAAGGTCGAAATTCCAAAACCAAGGTTCAAAAGGATAAGTCTAAAAGCCCATGAAAAACGCCTTGAAATGCTCCTTGAAGTCAGCGAAAGACTAGTATACAACTTCTATAAAAAGGCTTCAAAGAATAATCCAACTTTGTATGCGTTCTACTATCAACAAAATCCTGAAATTTTTGAAAGGTTTGCTTTCCTCACATAGGAAGTATAGCGTGTTCTTCAACATCGAGGTCTTGTAAAGAGAGTTGTGTCTAGGTTCAAGTCTAGGATAAAAGTTGTCATCCTCATCCATCTTTCCATCAAACCAAATCTCATTCCATCAACAAACTTCTTGAGAACACTAGAAAAATCACTCATGCTAAACTTAAAGGGCTAAACCAACATCACCCTATCTTTGTTTAACGCACCTAGCCAAAATAGTCAAACTCTTTGATGAATTTACCTCTAGGATAACGCAACTTCCTGAGGTCTACTAGTTCACAATCACATTGACTTAACACACTTAGTCAATTCACTCGCTTGTGCAAGTTCCCCTAGGATAACACAACTTCCTAAGGGACTACAAATTCACTACAATCTTGTTTGACTCAATACATATAGTCAAACCATCACAATCAATCTAAGTCCTTACAAGTTTAGCATAACCCTTCAAAAGTTCTCCAAAAGGTTTCACTCACTCGCTTCACCCATTTATCCCATCATCATTACCACCCTCTTTGATCTTTGACTTCCCTAGTTCTTCTCTTTTGGGGCCTAAAAGGTTAGGATCAAATGATCCCTATTTTAATGGCTCAAACAAGATCACAATACAAGAATAACATGGAAAATATCAACGAAATATCAACTTCCATTGACATGAGTCAAGTAACCTCCAAAATAAACCTTGCGGGATCAAGCAATCCCCTAAGTAACTCTTCTTTGCCATCCCAAAATCCTCAAGAGGAGAGTTATGAAGAGGACATCACAAATGAAGACATGGGGATGACACAATCTTAAATGATGAAAATGGTTCAAAATCCAGAGAACCACAAAATTGTCAGTGCCATGTTCAAATACTTAAGCACGCTAGCAGGAGGAGGGGTCCAGTTCCCTTCCGACCTCAGGCAAGCACTAGTACGGATATGCCTCTTACAAATGCATCCCCGATGACAAATTTTAATCAAGAAATGCCTCACACCACCTTGGCCATCACACCAACCTCGCCAAATGTAAACAAGGGGAGTGCCATGTTTCAAGAGTTACAAAAGCATCGCCTTATGGCCAACAAGGAGGTGGCCGTCACCACCACACCAGATAGTTCTGTCCCAGTGACTCCATTACACCTCTACGTCCCACTCACATTCTATAATCCCACTGGTTCATCTTCATTCCATGCCTCACCAGCATGCCAATCAAACATACAAGACTCTTTACTACAAGGAGAAGGTGGTTTGTTTGGGACAACCGATGTCGCTAATCCTTTTTCTTTCTAGGGCAACATACCATCTCTTCCCCCATTTCCATTCGCAACCACATCACCTCTCGGATTGGGTTTTCCTCCCCTAAACATCGATAGTTTCTCAGAACTGGACAATGTGAACATCACGTTGAATTCCCTCTTTTTGCCCGGAACATCATAGCAACAAGTGACAACCATTCAAGCCACTACATCAATCGGTCCTCAAATATCCCAAAGCATACCCTCTCAAGGACCGAGCATTTTGACCACCCCTCCAACAACCCAAATTCCAACCACCACCATAAGCCTCTCACCTATCACAATAGTTGGCATGATTCTCGTTCCACCACCAATCCCCCCAAAGGCCAACATGGTAAATTCATTCACCACTTTAATCTAAACCCTTCAAAAGGCCAACCAACAAAGGGTACTCAAGCAAAAGAAGTAAGCACAAGCTCAAGCACAAGCTCAAGCTCTAGCTCAAGCTCTAGCTCAAGCACAAGCACAAGCCCAACAATAGGCTCAAGCCCAATACCAAGCGCAACTACAAACAATCCATCTGCAAGCATACCAACAAGCCCTGCAAGACTTTCAAGCACAACAACAAGCCAAACAACAAGCTTTATTGGCACAACAATAGCTCAACCAACAATAAGCTTTGTTGGCGCAACAACAACTAGACCAACAACAAGCTTTGTTAGCACAACAACAAGCTTCATGGGAACAACAATAGATGGACCAGCAACAAGCGTTGTTGGAACAATAGCAGCAAGATCAACAACAAGCGTTGTTGACACAAATGCAGGCATACCATCAGGCTTTGAACGCACAACAGAGCTTGCAGCAAATGCCCACTAGTACTCCTCCCACCCATCAAACACCTCACAACTCATTCATTCCACCTCCCGACCCAAGCAAAGATGTCGCAACACAAATCAAACTGCTTTCATAGCAAGTGTTGGACTTACAAGCAAGAAAAACCACGAGAACACCGGGCAACTTATGCCCTTATCCTTTCGACAAAAGTCTCACCATGATACCATTCCCAAAGAGATTCGAGATCCCCAAATTTGACAAGTATAATGCAACAGGTAACCCTGAAAACCATGTCGAGGAATTTCAGGTGCATTGCATGGAGGTTGCATATGATGACACGTATCTAATACGACTCTTCCCTCGTAGTTTGACTGGTCCAGCCATGGAATGGTTTTCTCGCCTACCCACGGGCATTAAAACATTCAAGGAAATCATGGAAGCTTTCCTTAAGAATTATGCTTTCAACATGGGTGCGGATGTTAGTTTGGAAGAACTATCATCACTCAAACAAAGAAAATGAGAGTTGTTCGCATCCTTCTTGCAAAGATGGCGATCCAAGGCCAATCAGAGCAAGTGGACCATGCTAGAAGAACAACAAGTTTGCACCATCATATCCAATCTAGATGAAAATTTGGCATTCTACTTGAAAATGCAATGCATCACATCTTATGATCAACTGATCCCAAAGGCGCTCAACATCAAAAGAGCCCTTATTGTGCGAGGAGGTGCATCGACATTCACTCCACCACAGCATAATTGCCCGTCCAATAACTATAATGATAAGCCTTGAATATGGTCGAGGAATAAAAATATCACGAACGACGGCGTGGTCGATGCTAAAGTGGCCATTAGTGCCCCTAAGAAGAGCATCCAAACCCATCATCAACCACAAAATTATAATTGCAACAATGTGCAAACTAATGCGGTAGTAGCACAACAACATCCAACTCCCACCAATCAAATCAATAACTTGGGTAATCAAGGAGGACCACCTCCCCGAGGCAAGTATCCCCCCAAGAGGAAGTTCACGGCTCTTGGTGAATCTATCGAGTCCATTATGAAGAAATTGGTCAAGGAAAACCTGATCAAAATCTCTAACTCTGAACAATACGTGGAACCCATGACCAGGCCTTCATGGTATAACGAAAATCTCCTTTGTGACTTTCATAAGGTCAAAGTTCATACCACCGCCAATTGCATGAGGCTAAAGAACATCATCCAAGACCTCATTGAGGATAAGATTATCAATATCGAGCAACCAATCAGAAACCAAGACTTGAAAATATACACGAATTCGATGTCGAACCACAACCAAGGAAACAATCAAAGAAACAATCAGAGGAATAATAAGGGCAAGCAAAAATATGCTAGTGCTAACCTAATGTATGAGGAGATAGTCAGATGTGTCGATGAAATGGTCACAGTCATAAATATCAAAGGAGCCAACAACGACTGTGGAATCGCCACACGTGGCAGAAAGGTTACCATTACCAGGGCACCAACTAAGACCCCCATTTTTAATACAAAAGCCATCCCCTATGACTACAATATCATTGACCAGTTGAAGAGAACCCCCGCCCAAATTTCCATCATGGAACTATTGAAAACCTCCACAGCCCATAGGAAGATCCTTGATGAAGCATTAGCTACGTCCACCATCTCTGCCACCCTTGACACATAGCAGTTTCAGGTTATGGTGGGTAACATCGTTATCCCAAATCTCATTACATTCTCTGACCAAGATTTTCCCCCCGCAACCATCTCATAACCGCGCACTCCACCTTCAAGTGCTCATCCATAAAAAGAAAGTTAAAAGAGTCCTAGTGGATGGAGGTGTGGGCCTTAACATTTGTTCTCTAAAGCTCATAAAGAAATTGGGATTCGTCGAGGATTCAACAAAAGCATCATGATAAGGGAATATGATGATCAAGAAAGAGTGTCTCAGGGCACTATCAAAATCCCCATCCAAGTGGGACCGACAACCATGGAAACCACCTGTCAGGTCCTCGACCTCGACCTACCATATAACATCCTCCTTGGACGCATGTGGATCCATGGAATGAAGGCAGTGGCCTCGACGTATCACCAACATATCAAGTTCTCACACCAAAATGAAGAGGTCACTATATATGGGGATCATGAACCTTTCACCTACTGCAAAAACTTGGAGGCCAAGTTTTATAAAATCCCCCAAGTACCAAAAAATGATGAAGGACCGTCCACGTCATACATAGACCCAGCCAACCTCGCTTCCACTTCTATGATAGAGACACCTGCCATCCCTGACATATCTGAAATCAAAAACATGATCTAGGAAATGGATGCGACGACTACAAAATTAAAAGGAATGCATTTTTTGTAGGAGAGTTACCACAATCTCCTAGGTTGCATGGACAACCTCAGCCAGCTGAAACACCTATCCACACTGTTAGGGCAAACCCTTCTGGATTCCACCATTGGGGGGATCTCAGTCGAGAAGATGTGGATGAGGGAGACATCTCAAACACATTATACCAAGATGAAAGGCCCACCTCCACCCTACCCATGGATGAAACTAGTAGAGGACTGCAAATAATGTTTGGTATGGGCTATAACATGAACGAAAGCCTTGGAAAAAATAGTGATGGATGGCTGGAGCCCATCATTGTAGAAAGAAGAATGTGGAACCTTGGCCTTGGGTATACTCCTCCGAGTATAACCGTACGTGGCAGAGGTACTCCCAGTAGGGCAATCAGGTCCTCTCCTCAGGTAACAACAACTACTCCTAGACCACCTGTATGCCTAGGTTTCTCACTTGATAACTTCACCTTTGACGTCACCGATGTTGTGCTAGTAGTGACGATGATGATACCATAGCAGGTCTCCCTAGGCTCTTTGAATATTCCACCCTATTAATGATTAGTGCCTCCATAGCCGAGTCAAACCAACAAACCCACTGAATCACCTTAGTACACCTGCAACTCATCGATCACGACCAACAAGGACCGCCAATTCTATACTCATTCGAAAATGATGAGGCACTCTTAAAATTCATGGGACTAAGGGATACAGTTCCATATGGGGATCATAAGGTAGTCTTCAACATCACATTGGACACCCAGGTATATTATGGGGAGATGATTGAGTCCTTCAATCGCAAAAGGAAAATTTCAAGAATAAGCTCGGGGTTAGGGAGTGAAAACCACACTATGGCATTCTCTAACCACAAAATAGTAAAAATAAAGGATGTATCCAATGATGAAAACCTCTCCGAGGTGCCAGAGGATGAAGGATTCAATCTCCCCCCTACTGCTCTACATCAAGAAAAGTCAGCAGTCCTGGCAGAGCAGTGCAACTCTGTCAACTTGGGAACGGAAACAGAACCACAAATCACTTTCTACGCCGAGTCTCTCCTGACAGAGGAACAACAACTGTTAACAACATTCCTGAAAGAAAGAAAGGTAAAATTTGCATGGACCTATGCTGACATGCCAGGTCTAGATCCTGAGGTGGTGGTTCATCATTTGGATGTTTATCTCAGAGTGAAGCCAGTTAGACAAAAGTTAAGGAAAATGCATCCGCAAATAGCCTTGCTCATTAAGATTGAGTTACAAAAGATCTTGGATGTTGGCTTCATATGCCCGATCGACTATCCAGAGTGGGTATCTAACCTTGTTCCAGTCTCAAAACCAAATGGGGGCATTCGCATCTGCACGGACTTTAGAGATCTAAACAAAGCATGTCCTAAGGATGATTTCCACTACCCAACATTGACATGATAGTGGACATGATGATCGGACATGAGATGCTGTCCCTAATGGATGGATTCTCAGGGTACAATCAAATAATGATCTCAAAAGAGGACCAGCATAAGACAACCTTTACATGTCCTTGGGGCACCTACTGCTGGAATGTGATGCCATTTGGGCTAAAGAATGCAGGAGCTACATACCAAAGAGCCATGACACTGATCTTCCACAACATGATTCACAAAACTGTTGAAGATAATGTGGATGACATATTGGCTAAATCAAAGAAGGGGCAAGACCACATAGCAACCTTAAGTGCAATTTTTGACCAACTGGAAAAATACAAGGTCAAGCTCAACCCAAAGAAATGTGTCTTTGGGGTACAATCTGGAAAATTTTTGGGCTACATAGTATCAATGAGAGGGATAGAAGTGGATCTTGCAAATGTAAAAGCAATCCTTGATATGGGAGCACCAAGAACACTAAAGCAACTCAAAGGATTACAAGGTAGACTCCAGTCCATCCGAAGATTCATAGCACAACTGATAGACAAGTAGATTGCCTATTCACACCTACTCCATAAGGGAGTAGCATTTAGGTGGGACGACAAGTGCGAACAAGCATTCAACAAAATCAAAGAATATCTACTTACACCACCTGTGTTGATGCCACCTATCATAGGAAAACCACTAATTCTATACATCTTAGCAACAACGACTGCCCTTGGTTCCCTTTTAGCCCAACATGATGAAAAGGGAACCGAGCGGGCGATTTACTATATTAGCAGAACAATGGTGGGGCATGAGCTCAACTACACATCAATAGAAAAAGCTTGCCTGACAGTGGTGTTTGCAGCCCAGAAATTTAGACACTACATGCTAGCTCATCAAATTAAGTTGATTGCCAAGATAGACCCCCTGAAGTATCTATTGTCAAAAGCAATGCTTACAAGCAGAATCGCTAAATGGGTTATGATACTATCTAAGCATGATATTGAGTATGTAGAGCGAAAAGTGATCAAAGGACAAGTAAATGCAGATCAGCTAGCAGAGGCTCCAATATATGAAGACAACCCGCTCATATCAGAATTTCCAAACGAGTCCCTTTTCAATCTCAGTGCAGCCGATAATTGGAAACTATACTTTGACGGTTCCCACACACAACATGGATCAGGAGCTGGTGTGTTCTTCATCACCCCCCAAGGGGACAGTATACCAAGATCTTACAAGTTGGCATTCCCCTATACAAACAACATTATAGAGTACGAGGCTTTAACCATAGGTCTCAAAATCACAACACAGTGGTGAATCATGGCATTAAAGGTTTATGGAGACTCACAACTTATCATCAACCTAGTCAACGGTGAATACCAAACTAAGGATGATAAGCTTACACCATACAAAAAGGTGGTAGAAATCCTAAAGGAATCATTTATCGACATCACCTTTGAGCAGATACCGAGGGAAAAAAATAGAGCAGCTGATACAATGGCAATGATTAGATCCTTGCTAGATATCCCTCGCAATGTCTCGAAACATGAATTCCTAGTAGAGCAGCTTCTCATACCCATGTTCGAGGTACTAGAGTCAGAATATGCATGCAAACTCGTTGGTTCTGATGATCTTTGGTATTATGACATCTACACCTATCTGAGATTAGGAGTCCTCCCAGCCGACATTACCCCGAACCTCAAGCGAACCTTTGTCAAAAGGTCCTTACAATTTGTCATCCTAGGAGAAACCCTCTTCCGTAGAAGCATCGATGGAACCCTGTTACATTGCTTAAAACCTGAGGAAGCCCTAACTGCTTTGACTGAGGTACACAATGGCACTTGCAGTTCACACTCGAGTGGTATGACCTTGGCTAAGAAGTTGTTGAGAACCGAGTACTACTGGCCGACAATGGAGAGAGAGGCACATGACTTTGTCAGAAGGTGTCTATAGTGCCAACAACATGAAGACCTCATTCATGCACCAGCTCAAGAGTTGCCTTATGTTGTAACACCATGGCCCTTTTCCCAATGGGGGCTCGATCTCATAGGTAAAATCTCACCCACCTCATCCAATGACCTACATCACTGGAAAGCAAATATCCAAGTTCATCCTGAACTACCTCATTTGCCGATACGGTGTTCCCCAATTCTCTGATAACGGGACACCTTTCAAGAATCAGGATGTCCATGGCTTGTGTGAAAATTTCAAAATCCAACACCGCTTTTCCACACCATATTACCCACAAGGCAATGGCCAAGCAAAAGCTACCAACAAAACTATCCTGGAGATCCTTAAGAAAATAGTCAATGACTCTGATCATGACTGGCATCTGCAGTTAAACCCCACCTTATGGGCCTACCGCACATGCCACCCCATTTTCCTTGGTCTATAGATCATAAGCCATCCTCCCAATTGAGATCGAGCTCCCGTCCCTGAGAATATATTTGCAAAACCTCATCACGGATGAGGAATATAGGGTTACAAGACTAAATGAGCTGGAGTTATGGGATGAACGATGCATGGATGCCTTAAATCATCTACAGGTCTACCAGAATCACCTAAAATGGAGCTACAACAAGAAGATCAGGCAACACACCTTCCAAGTCGGTGACCATGTGCTAAAAGAGAACCAAAAAAATGTGCCAAACCCGGACAACAAAGGAAAATTTGAACCCAACTAGTTGGGACCTTTCATCATCACCGCAAGCTATAAATTAGGGGCATATCAGTTGTTGACACCAGAGGGCGAGCCTCTGCAGGAACCCATGAACAATTGTCATCTCAAAAAGTTTTATGCCTAAGAACTTGCAAGGTATAGAAATAGAAAACACAAAAACAATCATAAAAATTCCTAAAAAATGGTTACCTTGATGAAAACCTGGCAAATAGACGTTTTGGTGACAACAAAAAAATCAAAAAATACAAAAAATCCAAAAAAAGCAAAGAAAAAAATCATCCTCTAGTGAAAACCACTTTGGTGGCGCTTTGGACAAGTACCTTGGTGAAAACCTGGCAAACAGACGCCAAGTGTAAATAAAGCACTCCCCATCCACCAGGATCTGCATGACTCACTCATCCATTCCATCACATTTCATTAATCATCCATACATCCATCTGCTCGCATCCATACCATAGCCTGAGTTGGTGTCCATATCATATTCCACCATAGTACTACTTGGCATATTCCTAAGGCCAGTTTGTCTTTCCTTTATCGAAGTAGTCTATCGCACCACATTGGGGGCATGTTCCTGTATCGGCATCGAATCAAATTCGTGTATATTCTTGAAATCTTCTCGAAATGTAAAAAATTCAAAAATTCATCGAAAATCCAAAAACAGCCAAATCATTCAAAAATCCAAAAACATGTCTAAATATCATAAAATCTTCAAAAAATTCATCATTGAGTCTTGTCAGTATTTCACCTAATCTGAACTACGTCATCTCTAAGCTTGAACGTAGACAAGGTTGATCTTTGATCATCCTCTGAGACAGTTAGGGTCAGTCCTTAGGCATTCGTCGCGTTGGCAATCCTTTTGCCTTTTTATTTTATAGTTAGGTCAGTCCTTGGGCGTTCGTCGCAATGGCAATCCGTTTGCCAATCTATCTAATCATTGAGTGAAGTACGTCATCAGTCGAACTACGTGGTCTCTGCATGTATAATGTAGGAAAGCCTAATCTATGGATCAGCTCCCGAGACCCCTAGGATAGGTCCTTAAGTTAGTCCTTTCGTCGTAAAATCAGATAATACCAAAAACAACCTCAAAGTATCTAAAAAATCCAAAAATGGTGCATCCATTTCATCTCGTTTTCACCCATGATCTGTCATCACTCATAATAAAATCAATTGTTGCTTTCATCCTTTGGTAATTCAGTCAAAAACAAGTCTAGCAGGTTTAAAAGTGAATGCTCTAATCGTTAGAGTCTTGAAGGTCTAAGTCAATAAGCAAGCAAGTTGGTCAACTCGGAATATCAATAGCTTATCACCCAAATCAGTCCCATCAAAACCCTGATCACAACATGTCCTAGGATGAAGCTTTCCTGCGATGGACATAAGCATCAGGTACCACTCACAGTAGTTAGTCTTGGCTAGCGGTATGAAGAACATTAGCTTGTTTGGTTTGCTTTATTTGGTCTTTTATTGACTTATCTTATTTTGTGCTCATTCCAAGGACCTCTCGATGATGCCTAAACAAAATAGGTTTAGAGAGAAAGGAATGGGGTAAGGATTATTATCTTTTTATCTGTTGTGCTTGTTGGATACTCTTGTAAAATAACTTAGCCATGTGTGCTTTATTTGGTTTGTAGGGAGGATGTTTTAGGTATCTTGTTGACCACATAGGAAAGCTTACTTTCTTGTGTTTTGGCCCAAGATGTTTAGAATGTCTGAACTATATCTTGAATGAAGTATGTATGCTAAGTGTGAACAAGAATACTCCTATCTGTTTGTCGAGTCAAGGTCCATCACATTAGGTACAACGCCATTCTAGTCCTTTATACCTTGATGCATCGTACCTATGTGTGTTATCAAATATAACACAATTGACCCTTTGAAAATCCCAACTCCTAGCAATGAAAATCACCGCCATCATCCTAACTAACTCATTAATTCTAAACTCTTCTATCTTCCTTCCAAACTAACATGGTATCATGACAGTAATCAAAACATCACCAATGCATACACTCTGCATCTGCATAATCATTAGCACATGGTATCATATCATTATCTTAAGTTATGAGGAATAATATAAATTTGTTATTCTAAGCATCTTAAGAAAGCATTACATCATACATAATCACTATGCATCCATTACTATTTGCATATCATTACACCATTATTAACATATATTACATAGGATCATCATTAAAAAGCATGAAAAACATACAAAAAGAAATGCATCCATTACATACATTACATCACATAAGCATAAGAATAGAAACATCCCATAGCATCATACATTTGCATATCATAGAGTTACACCATACATATCATAAAAAGCGAATCATCTCATATATATCATCAAAAATAAATAAATAAAATATTGTTATGATACAAGTCAGATCAAGTGTACATCAAATACATGGTACAATAAGGCCAAAATAGTACAACCCGTAAATCAAAAATATAAAACTATTTGTGATCAAAAGGGCTAGCCCTGCTGGCTATTGCCCTCCCCCACCTGTCTCTCACCGTGATCCTCTATCGGTCGCCTCCCTGTCTGCTGGGAGAAATCTGACACTCTACCCGCTGATGGCACTGCCTGTCGGTAGTGCTGCCGATAGTACTCGACCTCTCTGATAGCCTCTCTATACTCTTGAATGTCAACTAATTGGCATCGAGATGTGGAAGCTACACTCTCTAACTGTCTCCATCGACCAATCTCCTGATCCCTCTCGAATCGTGTCTGATCTCGCTCGGCTGTAACTGCAATAACCTGTTGTCGGGCCTCATCTCACTCAGTTGTTAGAGTCTATACCTTGTCCTGTAACTGCTGAATCAATGCATCATGGGGATCTAGCTGCCTCGTTGGTTGTCCTGCTGGCTGTGGTGTTGGCTGGTGTTGTGGTGCCACCTAGGGCTGCCCATCTGCTCCTGCTACCTGTTGTGCTCTATCTCTTGGAGGTGACTGTCGAGGAGGTGGTACACCTCCCCGACCTCTACCTGCTGACCTACCTCTGGCCCTCCGATGTGGAAGCATTGTCCTAGAAACTGTCAATCTCAGTGGAGGTCTAAACTATGCCCTGTACATTGGAGTCACCCCTACGTCTGCTAGCCCCTGATCATATGGCCACGATCGAGCCACTAACTATCTAAATGAGGACACTGCCTCCTTTGCTGGAATTGGCTGCCCTCATGCTGTCTCCTTTGTCGTACGAGCAGAGAGGGCCATATACTAATCATCGAGTATGTCTTGCACCTCACCAAACTGTCTGGCTACCCTGTCAGGAACGTACCTCTTTATCATTGTGTGCTCCCGGCTCTGCATAAACCTGTCCTGACGAGCAAAGAAAAACTGTTGAGCATCATCGTACCAGGGCCCTATACTCATCCATGGCCTCCATATAAACACTGTCATCTCATCCAAAATTCGCCACTAGTGGGCTATACCGTTTGTACCCATGTGAGTGAAGTGAATATTTGCCCCACCATACCGCCACACCACGGGGTCATCAATATCTAGAACAATTGGTGTCACAAGTGGGTGAAGCACTAGGATCCACTCCCATGCCCAAATGTGTAGAAGAGTCAACTTGGCCCCAAGAGCCCGACCATCGAAATAGGAAAACTCGTGTAAATCTTGGTACAAAGAGGCCAACAGTACTAGTCCCTAGGCAAAGCACACTCGACAAGCGCACATCTGCTGCCATGCCAATCCCCAACCTGAACTAAAATATTAGCCACGTCGATTAGGAACTACAAGACCAAAAATAATGGTGGCCACAATCAAGCTGTAAGTAGGGGCTATACCCCAGTACCGCTCCAAATCTATCTGGCCATCACAAAGGATAAGCTCGTCAATACCCATAACACCAAAGCAGGCATCCCTACCCTCCTCCAAATCATAGATCACTCGGGCTCCGTGAATGGGTAGTCGCAGGATGCACTAGACATCCTCAAGAGTAATGGTGGCCTCACCAGTAGGAAGATGAAAGGATGACGTCTCACTGTGTCACCGCTTGGCCAAGGCATGCATCATACCTAGATGTGCTCGAACAGGACGAACATATGCAACATGCCATAGACTAAGCATCCCAATCTGCTCCTAGAGGAATACGCACATATCCTGTAATCTCTCAAGTACTGGCCATCGGTGCTCCCTTAAATGAATGACCTCATGACTCTCCTATGCAAGGAAAGAAACCGTGTCAATTTTCCTAAAGAAAATTTTCTATTCGTGTCGCATTTCGCTTTTGAAACAGCAAAAAAGGCGATGTTCTCAAAAGCGATGCAGTTTATAATGTTCCAAATTGCGTCGCGCGATGAACTTTGACACCCTATTTTGACAAATTGGCCCGCGCGACGCTATTTGTGCAAGTGATCGAGTTTGGTGACCAAAAACCCTCAAACCTAAACTGCGTCACGCGATGCTCTATGCACAAGCGGTTCTATACAAGACCGCGCAACCTTGAATTTGCATTTTCCACGACACTATATCGCATCGCGCCATCTAGACCATACCTAAGCCCTAATTAATGCACAAATAACAAGAAAAAAAAAGTTGGATAGGGGTACATAGTACGGGTCCTGCGGCGACTGGTCACTGATGTACTCCTACCCGCTCTGACACGTGTAGAGTAAGTTGTCGTTGTGCCATCGTGACCAAGTCTCAGAGCTTTGGGTGTCAATTTTTTCAAGGTTTAAGATTGCAAATGTATTGAAAGTGACCCCTCGAGGTCTATTTAATCCTGAAAATAAGGGTTTTTTTACCTAATTTGACCTTCCAACTAGGGTTTTGGTACCTCGATCCCATTTTCATCTAACCAAGGGCCGTGTTACATCTTTTTTGGGCATCTTAACCTATTTTTAGGTATTCTGGGGCAGTTCTGGCCTGTTGAACACCTTGCCATCTTTTTTCACGAGATCATCCAAAAAATTAAAATTTTCGTCCGATCTCTCGAGGGGGTAATATCCAACATTATCCTTCCGCTGGGGCAGCAGTGGGGCATCTGAGAAATTCAAGAAAAATTTGAACTTTTGATCATAGCAGTTTATTCTTTGAATCAATGCAACAGATACATTGCTTCAAAGAGGGCCAAAATGTAGACATGGAAAATGTACAATTTAGTTTTGGAACGCTTGATCTCGATTACTAACAACATTTCCTCCGGAATCACACTCTCAGCATCTCATCGTAATTTTGTCTCTTAATTTAATGGATCATTATTCATCTAATTAAGTCTTCTTCCTCTAGTGATTAAATTAATCAATTTAATTTAATCAACCTTACATTTTTGTTTAATTAAATAATTCATTTTATTTGATTAAAATCTCTAAAGTCCTCTTATTAAATAAAATAAATTAAACTTTATTTGATTTAATCAAATCATTTATTTAATAAATTATTTCCTTTCAATTTTTGACTTAAATCAATTCATAAATTTAAGTCTAAATTGTCACATCATCTAATTCTTCATTAAATTAATTAAAACCATGATTAAGTTAATCCCTCTCACTAAAATCCTCTAGAGAATGCAAGTTGCACAAGAAATCAATTACTTTGATTTATTTAATTCTCTATTTTCCCTCACAAAGCATCAAAAGAGAATATTCCCTTATTTGAATTCAAAAAGGCCAAGTGGACTTGGTCCTTCCAATAAAGCATTTAAGGCTTCTTACATGTCCTTGGCCTTGAGCCAAGTGACATTAACTCCATTTCCCTTCCCTCTTCAATAAGTCATTTCACAATTTCAAATTCAAACTAAATGCATTTATTGGCACTTTGGCCAAAATGTGCACAACCACTAACCATTCACATTATGACATGTGGCATTCAACCATTGGATTGAAAGTTAATCCCACATTGCTCAAGTATCACTTTCTCTTCCAAATTGAAAGTTATAAATTGGAGGCTTCTCTCCTCATTTCTCATCCACAATCTTCATGCAGAGTTACTCTCTTCACATTGAGAGCTAATTTTTCCCATTTCAGCCAACCTATAACCCTTTTCACAAATTGTAACAAGGTTATGCTCAAATCTTTTTGGAGATTTTACCATTGCTTAATCACTCAATATTGCAACTTAGGAATTGGGAAAGGGCCAATTGCAACACTTCATTGGCACCAATTCCCCCATGGGATCACTAATCTATTGGCTCAATTAGGATTTAACTTCATTTCTTGTATTATGTTCTTCATTTCCTAATTTTAGTTTGAATAGATGGATTTCATGGGGAATCTCTCATACTTGTTTACATGCATTTAATCTAACAACCTAACGTGTTTTGTTGCTCTTGTGCATATGCAGGTTTAGGGGTCCACAGAACACACCTTCCTGGGCCCTAGATTCTGAGGGAGGCAAGCCTATCTTTTTTCAAGATTCTTTTTTGAATGGCCAACCAGGAAAATACCCCAACTTTTGGGAGACAATTGTTGCCCCATGTAGCCCTTTTTTACCTTGTATTCCCCACTTTTCGAGTCGCGCCATCTGATTTCATCCTCCTGATCTGAGGGGGCAAAGGATATATTCTTTAAGATCTTAGCAAGTGCCATTTTCTGATCATAAGGGGCAACAATGTCATTCAAGGAGTTCCACTCCCAATGACGTGCCCCATTTCACCATACCATCTTTCCATAATTGCACACCTTTGTGCCCCAAACTCTAGTAGTCTCAACTTTAATGGCTTCCAAGTTGAGATACTCAAGGATTAGCTTCTGCCCTCCCCATGAGTCACCCTAGAAGGAAACTCTTTGCATGTTTCTTACTTCCCAAGTGACATGTTTGGTGATGATGTCTCTACATTCTAGTATGTAATTCTAAATTACTAATCCCTTCAGGGGGTCTACAGTGGTTAAAATGTGAGTTGGGCAATTAGAATCCAAATATTTCCTCTCGAGCACTCTGACCCATCTTTGATCACCTTTTGAAAACATGCCCCACACCAACTTAGTCCCCATGGAAAGATTCATTAGTGTGATTTGCTTCAGACCTGCACCCCTAGCCTCCTTAGGAGAACACACTTTATCCCATGTAACTAGGGGGAATTTTTGTTATTCCCCAGTCCTGCTCCAATTTTTTTTTTGTATATCCGGTTGAGGCTTTCTTCAATTACCTTGGGAACTTTTAGGTAGGCCATGGAATAGATCAGAATGGTAGAGAGGACCACTTTGACCATTTGGAGTCTTCTTGCTAAGGAAAGCCACTCCCCCTTCCATGATTCCAATCTATCCTTCAAACTATTGATTGGGCTTTCCCAGTAATTTCTTTTGTTGGGACCAATAAAGAAAGGCATCCCTACGAAGCAACCAGGACATTTTGCAACCCTCAAGCCCAAAATTCTAGCCAAGTCTCTTTGGAGGCTTGATTGGGTGTTGAGGATAAAACCTCCAATTTCCTCCAGTTTATGCTTTTCCCTAATGCCCAACAATACTCATCCAAAAAGTTTATAATTGTTCTTGCCTCCTTTTTGCTTGCAACACCAAACAAAATTATGTCATATACAAATTGCAAGTGAGTTGTTGTGTCCAAATCATATGTCACCATTAACCCTTGCCACTGGCCATCATTTCGTAGTGCTTTGATGCCTCCCCCCAATGCCTCGGTCATAATGATGAAAAGAAATGGTGAAATTGGGTCCCCTTATCTTAATCCCCTAGTGGAAGGAAAGAAACCATGAGCAGAGCCATTTATCAAAACAGAGAATTTGGCCATTGAAATACAGTTCTTTATCCAATTGATCTAATCCTCATTGAAGCCAAATTTATTTAACATCTCCATTAGGAACTGCCTATCGATCAAGTCATATGCTTTTAATATTTTGAACTTAAGGATCATACAGGGTTCTCTTGAATTCCTTGTTGAGTGTAAAGTTTCATGTGATATAATGATGCCTTCCACTATTGAGCACCCAGGGGAAAACCACTCTATTCTTCTGATATGACTATATTTAACACCTCCTTGAGCCTATTGGCAATGATTTTTGTTACTATCTTATAGACTGTGTTGCAAAGGGTAATTGGTCTGAAATCACCCATGGTTTTCGAGTCCTTCTTGGGAATTAGTGACATAAATGTCTGGTTGATTGAACCCAACATGGTCCTATTTCATCTTGATTCTTCAACCACCAGATATAGGTCATTACCAATGATATCCTAATTTTTTTGAAAGAGCCTCACAGGGAAGCCGTTTGGGCCTGGGGCTTTGTTTGGATTGAGTTGGAACATTGCCAATATTACCTCTTCCTTTTTGATCTTTTGGTACATGTGTCTATTTTATTCTGCACTTATTAAGTTGGGGATGGATTTGAGAAGTCTATCCCGCTCAACCCTGTGTACGAGGGTGTCTTTGTTCAGGATTGCTTTGAAGAAGCCTACTATTTCTTTGTTTACTTCCTCCAAAAATTATGTTGTACTTCCATCCATTTTCTTTATTTTTGTAATTATGGTCTTGCTTCTATTTTCCACTATTGTTCTATGGAAGTATTTGGTATTTTTGTCACCTTCTTTTAGCCATGTTTCCCTTGATTTTTGCCTCTAGAAGCATTCCTCTCTTTTTAATACCTCTGCTAGCTCCTCTTTCAAAGTCTTTTTTGTTTCAAAATCTTCATTGTCCATTCCTTTCTCTATGATGTGCTCATTTAGTGTTACCAACTCTTGTTCAAGCCTCTCCTTCTCTCAAAAGATGTTCTTGAAGTGTTCTAAGTTTCATTCTTTCAGCTTTCTCTTCACAAAGTTTAGTTTCTTTTTGATCTTAAATAGGTGTGAATGATTCCAAAACTTTAATTCCTCCCACCAGGCAACAACCGAATCAGGAAATTTCTCATCTTTGAGCCACATGTTTTCAAACTTGAATGGGATTCCTCTTGGTGGAGAATCAGGTTGGATGGTTAGTTGGACTGGAAAGTGGTCAGATCTCGTGTAGGGGAGTATCATCTCCTCTCTGAGTTCATTTTGATCACCCCAATCTACAAACAACAAAAAATTATCCAGTCGCTCAATAATGCTAGTGAACCCTTTCCTCCTGTTCTACTAGGTGAAAATGCCATTTTTGGTTAGTATGGCCTGTAGATGATTATTGTCAACAAAGTCTTGAAAATATTATTGAAAATTCATCATCTGACCTAAGACTCCTCTTTGCAGAGATCTGCATTTCAACAACATCCAATTACCATTCTCTGATGCTATTTCACCTATGATTGCTAGTGGGTTCTAGATGACTCTCATTCCTCCAGAGGCACCTTCAACACTAACAAAATATCCCTTCCAATGTTTCCACCAACACAGTCTCTTTTCACTTTCCTCCTTGCTCCATTTAGTTTCTTTTAGTAGAAAAATATTAGCTTTGGATTGGTCGATTTGGCACTTAATCAAGCGTCATTTGTTAATGCCCCTAAAATTCTAGGTTATGATCTTCATGTGGAAGGATACTATCCTTCTCTAACCTTAATTTCCTTTGCCCCATTGCATTTGCTATAATCTCTAGTTTTGCCTTGTTTGATTTGGGTCCCCTCTTACCATTTCGCTTTATGTTTGGCTTTTTCAGCTTTGATTGAGATTGCTCTAACATCCTTTCCTCCAACAACTCTCCTTCCTTTACTTCCCCCGAATCGCCCTCCTTAAAGTCACCTTCTATTTCACTCTCCTCGCCAACAATTTGTGATAATTTATTTGTTGGGGTGAGCAATTCTTCCCCACCTTCCATATTCCATTCATCCTTTTGTTCCTCCCTGAGGTTCCTATCTTAGCTTCTGTGTTGATCTCTTCTTCTACAACTTCCCTTGGTGCTTTCTCCTACACTTCTGTTGCTTTTGAATCTCTTGGGGAGGGTTCACTCTAGGTGTTATTGTCTCCTTTCTCACTCATCTCTCCTTTTATCAGGACACCCAAATTGATCCTCCATTAGTCATTCCATTTCTCTACCATATTTGGTTGGACCACCATTCCAATTGTTTTGGCAATCAGATCCTCAAATGTTGTGACAGTTACCTCAGCCGGCCCCGTTGAAGATTCACTTGTTTCCCCAAAGTTGTCTTGTTCCAACACATACTCATTGGCCCTGTTGACATTTATTTTAGCATTACACTCTAGATTCCTGTGATCTTTTGATTTGCATATGGGGCACATTTTCATTTGGTCCTCCCTTTCTACCCGTTGTTTTTAAATTCTGCCCTCCATACAAATTTCAATCTCTTGTGGAGGAGCATGCCCTAGTGAAATCTCTAGGTAGATTCTGACATATGTTCCCAGGCATCTATCCACATTGTCTTTCTTAATTGTTATTATCTTGCCTAAACCTTCGCCTATTTAAACTAGGCTTTCATCCTCCCAAGCTTCCAATGGTAGGTTGTACAAGCAGACCCAAAGTGGCCCCTCTCGGGTAGCATGTTTCCATGAGTTGAAATTTGGATACCACTCATACATGTGAATCCCAACATTATCTAGGTAGTGTGGTCCACTATGAAGGGCTTCCAATTTCTTTTCCTTCATGGGAAATTCCACCAAAAGGAAGTCATTTGGTAATGCCCTAGGTTGTACCCTAACGCCCCAATTTTCCTTGCACCATTTTCCTAGTTTTATTACATCGCACTATCCCCCATCCCATTTGAGGAAAAGTGCTCTTTCTTTCAATTTGTCTATTAATTTTTTAGATATGTTTGAATTCAAATTGACATAAAACTTTGGGGCATTTGAATCAATTGACTTACTGATTAAATCTACATATTGGTGTGACAGTCCCTCTTCCGCTATCACCTTCTCCTTGCCCTTCCATGGTGCACTTGTTCATGCCATATTGTTGTTGGTTTTGTCATGCTAGTTGTCTGAGGTAGTCACCCCTAGATGCCCATTTTCCCTAAATCACCCATGCCTCTCATCCATCTATCGTTGATCATTTTCCCTCATTCGCTTGTTGGAATTTGATGCCCTAGCATCATTCCTTCCTCTACCAAACATTTCCTACCTTGTCGAAGCCCAAGCCCTCAGATGCATCCATAGAAGCTTAGGATTTTTTCCCTGATCCCTTCTCCCTTGCCTTGCTCTTTGGTCATGAGTCCAACTCAGATGGGTTGCCCTTGTTCTAAAAATCAGGTGGCATCTTTCCACCCATCTACCTCCTTCAAAGACCCATTGTGGGACATGATCTCTTTCATCTATCCTCCAGAGTTTTATAGCACTACCATTTGGATAGCAATCTGCTTCCTCCTCCACTTCGACCTTATCCCACCATCTTCTTCCATCTAGGTCCCCTGCTTTTTTCCATTCCTCAATCATTTTTGCATCTTTTTTTAATTATTTATTAAATTTTTAAAAAATGACCACAGGTATTGTGCTAGGTGCAGTACACCTCGGGCCCCGCCCTTTTATAAGGGACAGTACCTTATGGTATTAAGGTCACCCACTTTATAAGGGTGGCATGGGGGGAACTAATCACCCCCCACCTTTAAAAAAAAATTAAAAATATAAAAGATTAATAATATTTTTTTCAAATAATTTTTTTTTTAATAAATTTCTTACTCAACTACCTTCTACCCACCCCTAGTTGCTTGGGCAACCAACACCTAGACCATGAAGCTAAAAAAATTGTTGTTTTTAACAGACTCTAAATTTGGCAGACCTCCATAATTGGAGGTGTTTTTGCTAAATTTGGTAGATGTGACTTTTTTGCCTAGCCCTACCCCTCTCTGTTGGCCTTTTCAATTTTGCACTTCATCTTCTAGAGATGATATCATAGCCATATGGTGGGATTTTTCAATTATTTTTTTTGAAATATGGTGGAATTTCATGCTCTTCATAGTGGTCCAGGTGGTTTTTAGTTTTGTATTCTATTTTTTTCTTCTAGAAATCAGTTTTCTCAGTGTTGTTGTTGTGCAATCCTTGTTTTAGAGACTTTGACAAGCCATATCTTTTGCATCCGAACTCCTTTTGGGTCACATTTTTTTGAAAGTGCATGATATTTTGTGTGCTTCATCATGGTTGATGGGCTTTATAATTGGATATTTTTGTATTGTTTTTTCATACTTTTCACCATTTCTTTTTGCTAAGCTTTAAGAAATTACCAAGACCTTTTATACCTTTCATATTCTTTTAAGAAATTTTAAGAATTTGAAATGAAAACATGTTATGTTAATATGTTTATGTATGAACTCATGAATATCTATGAAGTTTAGTAGGATTTTATGTTTAAGTTATGGTTGTTGATAACGAGAATGCCTTAGGAAATAAGACTAACATTTACAACAGAGACAACTGTCAACCCGTAACAACGGGCTTCTCGACTCGTAGCATAAGGATTGCAATTTTTTACAAAGGAGATGTCAACCAATTGGGGTGCAACACTTTTAAAGGAAAACAAAGGAGATCATTTACTGATTAGTTCGTGAGTCACCTAGTAATAATCTTGCTTGCCAATAAGACAACAAGGAGGGAAATAAGTCTATTTTCAACAAGATTGAATTATGATATATTTTTCTAATGAACATGTTTCTGTTGTAAATTTTTAAGTTTGTTGGGGGCATAGAATCCTTGTTTGGTTTCTATACTCTTGTTGCAGTAATTATTAATTTTTGTTTTAAGACTTGATGATCTTCATATTCTTGGGGAAGAGTTGACATATGTTTTTTAGTTCATGAATAATGGGACTCCCTCATAGACCCTATATAGTAAGATCCCCCATTGAAGAGGAGATATAGCAGTAGTAGCAACATTAGTATTAGAATAATAAAAGATCATGTGTGTTATTGAACAAAGATTCTCAACAAATTTCTCGTTAGATTTTGTGTAACACTTTTGTGTTTAGAATACAATAAAAGAGAATTGATTTGATAACATGTTTTGAGTAAGTGGGTGATTGATAAAGTCTTGTGGAAGCAAAAACTCAAGAAAGGGCCACTTTAGGTACTATTGAACTACTTCAATTTAAGTTATTGGATTAAATTATGCATTGTGGATTTCATTGATAGTCTCATGTTTATGTGATCATGAAGGAATGCGTTATAATTTCTGAATTGGAATCTATAGATTAATGTTCTATTTCATACTCTGGAGGATAATTAAGTTAGGACATATTGCAGTGTAATGGTTAATGGTTACATTCTTAAGCATTGGGTACCCATAACATAAGGCATTTATTTGTATTCCTTTACCATGTTTTGAGAATTAGTAGTTTATTCTGATTTAAATCTTTTATTGCATTTGCATGTGTTTATTTGCCTATACTTAGTCGATGAAGGATGTCTAGAATCCATGAATGCATATACTTAGCCAAAATTATCCAAAGTTTTACTACTCCCTGGTTGATAATTGAATGCAACAATGATGAACTGATTAGTTAGGGATCCTCAGGTCTTTTGAGTCATGTGCATGGCCAGTAGCACCAACTTAATTACACATTAGAGTTGGCTCCACATTTTTGGTGTCATTGTCAAGGATGGTGCTATGTTCAAGATTTTTTTTTGTATTTTTAATTCTTTTTGAGCTTTCATAGGATATCAAACTTTGTTTTAGTATTAGGGTAAATAGGTATTTAGGAATCAACAACAATATTTACTAACAATGTGCAAGAACAATTGATCTAAAGAGTTAGAGCCTAGAAATATTGCATGTGGAGGTACCGAGACACTCTAGGAAGATTTCTCCCCTTGGCACATGAAGAATTTGAAGACATTGGTGGACAAAGCAAAAAAAAAAAGGGAATCAATGAAGAAGAATTATCCCATACGTTGGTAGCTACATCAATTATAGAGGAGACTTCTAGAATACACTTTGATATCATGGTTGAAGAAGCTATGGATAATCTAGGAGAGTATGTGATGTTTGAATTCATAATAACCAACTAAGAAAGGGTTGTTGCTCTTAAAAATATACCTCCTTCAACACTACCCATTTTCTATGGATTGGTTATAGAGGATCCAAACACCATTCTCTTTGAGTTTGTTGTACTATGTTGGAGCTATGACTACACTTCAAATACTCACCGACTTAAATTATTCTCAACCACGCTAAAGGACGTTTCTTTGTGTTGGTTCATGTAATTGGGAAGGAATGTTGTTCCCAAATAGTATACAATGAAGAAAAAATTCTTGGAAAAATATCAAGATTATTGTAGAAGTATAGATAGAAAGAGGGATGACATCTTCAAGATGCCACAAAGAGAAGATGAGACATTGGAAGATTATGTTGAGATATTTTAGTTTTGTCTCAAGAAATCTCATCAAAATTAACTCTCCCTCAAATCCTTGAAGTTACTATTTTTAAGGGGATTCCAAGAAGATTGTATGGATGCTCTGAATATTATAAAAGTAGGGGACATCTCTCAATTACCCTTTGATGAGATTTGTAAAGTGTGTAGAAATTATAAGACATCTACTCTCAACAAGACATCCACTAGAGTTTCAAGGGTAGAACTTAGCAATATTCTATCCAATATGAAGGAGGACATCATTAGCCACTTGGCTATCCAATTAGATACCCTCCATATCAAGAAGTGGGAAGAATTAGAGGCATCCCTCACAAAAAATATCTCACGCTGCCATCAAAAGAAGATCAATTACAAATACAAAAAGTTGGCTAGCATCTTTGAAGACAAGCAAGGGAAGCCAAAATTTCATGGCCTAGAAGATGAATAAGGCCTAGTGTTTTGCATCAATCAATGCAAGCCATGAAAACCAAGACAAGGTATGCCCCAAGATCCCTTGACCTACAACATGTCATTTCAAGTTAGTAATTCAAACTTCTCAAATTAGAGCCCTCAATTGTGGACTAATGTACAATATTCCCCATGGCTAATGATCCAAGCCACTAATTGGACTCAATAACAATAAGTGATATGGCCACTACAACATTACCAAGTACCAAACTATAATTCCTAGTGGCCACCCTAGAAAAACCAATAGCCAACACAATGGCATGGAGGTCAACAATGGAAAAACCAAAACACAAACTATTTGCAGCCATAATGCCAAATATAGCCATGGTTGTACCATCACCACCAAGAGCACCTCAACTACCAAAACAACTTGTACCTAACCCCAATAATAAGTCTATCCAACATGCTTATGCTAATGAGGTCATCCAATGCCCTACTTATGGGGTTGAGGTGAGAGATGTCAACCTTAAATCAAGAAAAATGTTAGTTGGTCCTTCATCTCCTCACATCATAGAGTTGAGTGATGAGGAACTCCCAATAGATACTATGGAAAAACAACCCAAGGAACCTAAAAAAACTAGGTTAATCCAACCACATAATTTGAGAACCACCTTTCCTTGAAAGACTAACTATACAAAAGCATCATTTTGAAGTTGAATCTGATATGTTAGGATAACTTAGAGATGTTTGCATAAAGATATCCCTTATATAAGTAATTAAGGAAGTGCCAATATATACCAAGATAGTAAGACAATTATGCATTAAGAATCCAAGTAGAAAATGGAAGGACCCTCAAACTATGCATGTTTTAGGATAGCTTGCAAATATTATGTAAGGAATCATAATTGTCCCTAAATATGCAAACACTAGGGGCCTTTTTGTAGATGTCAAAATCAATGAAACTCTTATCAAGAATACCTTAATTGAACTAGGAGTAGCCATCAATATGATGACAAAATAAACCATGAAGCAATTGCAATTAATGGAGATCCGACCTACACCTACTATGTTACAATTAGCAAATAAGCTTACAATAAAACCAAAGGGAATTATAGAAGACATGGTTATCGCATTGGACTCATGGGAATACCCTAAAGACTTTATGGTGTTACAACATAAAGTAAACCTTGTAGGATACCCCTTAATCCTAAGGAGACCTTGGTTGGCTACTACAAATGCCTTCATAGGTTGCAAGTCTAGTAACATGATCATTTCCAATGAAAATGTGACCAAAAAGCTAGTCCTTTATCCACCTACATAGCCACATATAAATTTAGAGAAAATTGTATGGCCTGCCTTAGATGAGGATGATCAATACTCATTTAAAACATTAGTGACTATTGAACATAGTCCTATGTTGGAAACCCAAGATGAAGATGAACTACTTTCAAACATTATGCAAAACACTTATGGCAGGGACCAACAATAATATAATTGTTTAACATGCTTACATGATCCAGGTGGATTTTTCACCAAAAATTGAAGTGTTTCAATTTCTCCAGAAAATGGTACCAAGTTAAAGTACTCGATGAAATGAACCCAAGAAATTTGAATAGAGCCAAAAGGAGCTCATGCGCTTAAGTTACACTCAGTCAAAGTTGGGTCAAACTGGGTACAAAGGCCAATTAGAAAGGCAAAAAAAATAATCTCAAAATTGGTCAAATTCAGTATCATTATGAAGAGCTCATCACCATGAGTCCAACATTGTTCATTTTGTCAAAAACGAAGCTCATAGGACAAAGTTATGCCAAGTCAAAGTTTCAGTCAAAATGGTTGACCATGCTGACATCAACATGGTGACATGATAGCTTATGATGATGTTGAAAAATCAAGGGTTGACATGTGGCAAACCATGCATATGCAAATGCTAAATTACAAAGCAGAGGTGGACCAATAGCAACTTGACACGTGACACTGTCAGCGAATGAAATTACATGGCACCTTTGTCAGCATATTTGACCGATTGACCAAAATTTGTGGAGGGATGGGATTTGATCCCATAACCTCCTAGTTACAATCCAACCACTTCACCAACACACCTTGTAAGGCTAGCCTATTAAATAGGGTGTTGAGTTTCTATTTAAAAATAGTAAAATGCTTTATACAAGTTAAAAAGGCCTGGTTTGGAGGGCGCGAGGATTGAACCCCTAACCTTCATGAGCCTAATATGGTTTCCCACTGCTGTGCTATGCACATAATGTAGGATTTAAAGGGGATAACTCCTTTTTAAATAATATTTAAAACTGATTTCTTCCTATTTATTAAAATTTAACCCCTTAAATAAAGGTAAACCCTTTAAATAACATAAGCCCGTATACATGATAAACATAAAGGGGCTTAAATAAAATTAAATGACATGTAAAATATTTAAAAGGGTATTTTAAGGGGATTATGAATGATTTGTAATATTTTGTTATAAAAATAGGAGATAAGGGAAATCATTTGGTTAAGGCCAAATCGGGAAAATTTTATGTATAAAAAGTGGGGTATGGGCTTTTGAAAATTAATAGAGAATGGTGAGAAAATTTCCTTTGTGATAGTGATTTGTTCAAATCTGTGTGACAGGCATTATGCTTTTTTGTACTTGAAGAAGGGAACTATTTGTAATCTCATTATCAGGGAGATGTGAGGAGACTCTACCAAAGTTGCAGCCTTGTAATCTTTTTCTGGAGCATAATCAAGGATCGATCACTTTGTTGGAGAGGGGCCCGAAGACGTAGCCATCTTGGAAAACTCCGTTATCAACTTATGTTTTGTCTTCTCTCTCTTTTCTCTGTTCTATTAATTTCTTCACTTTAATATGATTGTGTTAATTTAATCATTTCAATTATGTTTTTAAAACCGTTAATTAAATCGTTGTAATAAGTTATTATTCACATGCAATAGTCCTAGATCCTAACTTTAGATCAATTGGTATTAGATCTTTGTTGTGACTAGTGTTTGCAGAGGTGAATGATAACGAGATCAAAGAGCCAACAAGGTGAAGGCACACTCGCAGTGTATAATCTTGAGATCGGTAAGCGAAAGTCCTTTCCATCAAAAGTTTCAGAGATTGAAACTGAACATGAAACCCCAGAGCTTGATGAAAGAGGCTTTCAAAAATTATTCCTTGATATGAAGTCCATGGTGGAGGTGCTCTACAAAGAAAGACAAGATCAAAAGAAATCCGAAGACGGAAATACATCGAAGTAGGAAGATTATGAAGATCACAAAGACAAGAAGAAACAATCAGGAGATGGTGAAGAACCTTCAAAATCCCCTCCATCTTTTCCTTCTTCTTCTCCCCCTTCTTCTCCTTCTTCTTCTACTTTTGTTAGTCCTTTTAGGAGCACATCTAAACCTGTTATTAAATTGGATGTAAAATTTGAGTTACCTAAGTACTATGGGGAGTTAAATGCTAAAAAGTTAGATGATCAGAACCAACATGTAGAAGTGTATTGTAGAATTCAAGGCCTAGTAAAAGATGCTTCTAGGATCCAGTTAGCTACTCTCCGGTTGGGAGGTACAATTCTCACTTGGTGGAAGAGTAGGATTTAGGCATAAATTTCTCGCCATGGTAATGTAGGTATGACTTGGATGGAATTTGTTGTTTCCCTTAAAAATAAATTTTACCCTTTAGGTTATATGCAAAAATTGACAATGAATCAACAAATCTTTAGGCAAGTTAAGGGCCAACCTATCCAAGATTACACCCATGAGTTTAGGAAATGAGCTATAACTTTGAATGTCCCATTGTATACCCAGGATACACTTCTTAAGTACATAGGTGGTTTGCATTCTTACCTAAGACATACTATTATAATGTTGAGTCCTAATAATATAGATGAAGTATCTGTCCAAGCCACTCACTTAGAGTCAAGGGGTAAGAACACTTTTAGTGATAATTTCTCAAAGAAACCATCTAAGCCCGAGGGTAAGCCTAAGGGTAAATAAAAAGATAAAGGAAAAGGGAAGAAGACACCTACAGTGAAGAAGGAGGGTGGTAATCCCACATGATCACATTACAAGAAAGAGGGGCATGATGATTCAAAATGCTGGAAGTTGCATCCTGATTTGAGGTTGAAAAGATATGAAGGCAACAAAGATAGACAAAAGACTGTTGCGATGGTTAAACAAGATCTTGGATCTGACTCTGGAGATGCAACACAAATTATTGTTGTCAGGATCCAAGGTAAAGGGAAAGGTATTATTCTCTCTTCTGATGCAAATTTTCTTAATGCAAGTACAAGTAAAGTATCATCTCCTCCTAAAGCTGATAAACAAAGGAATGAACTGTTTCACATTCAAGTTGTAACTAAGCACACTAAGATTGACACACTGTTTGATATGGATTCTCAAGTCAACTTAATATTTGAAGAGGTTGTGAAGAAACTTAATCTAGCTACAACACCTCATCCAAAGCCTTATCCTCTTGGATGGGTTTGCAATGATGCCCAACTGCAAGTAACAAAACAATGTAAACTATGATTTGTTATCATTGCAAATTATGTTGATGAGGTAGAGGTGGACGTGGTCCCTTTGGATATTTGTGGTCTTGTGTTAGGGACTCCTTATCTGTATGATAGAAAAGCAATATTTTATAGGGGGAGAATAAGTATCATTTGTTTAAGGATGGTAAAGAGTACATTGTAAGGGTACATAAGATTAAGACTAATCTTGCACTAGTCAATACTGGTCAAATGAAAAGGTTAGTCAATGCAAGCAAGAACTTTGTATTAATTATTGTAAAAGCTAAAGAGGATGAAAAATCCAAGGCATTCAAAGGGTGTTATCTAGAGCGTAAAACTAAATGGGTCAAAATAGTTTTCGCCTATGATGACTTATTTCAAGAGCCGAAGGGATTGCCTCCAAAGAGAGAGATACAACATGAAATCTAGTTATAGTAGGATGTGCCTCTTCTGAACATCAACATGTATCGATTATCTGTTATGTAGAATCAAGAGATTAAGAAGCAGGTTCAGGAGTTGTTCAAAAAAGGGGTAATTCATCCAAGTACCTCTCCTTGTGGCTCGCTGATTGTGTTGGTGCCAAAGAAGGACGAATCATGGAGAATGTGCATCGACTACTGAGCTCTTAACAAGATAATGGTAAAGAATAGGTATCCTCTTCCCCACATTGATGACTTACTTGATCAATTGAAGCATGTAGTTTATTTAACTAAGTTAGACTTGTGTAGTGGTTATCATCAAATAAGGATTCCAGAAGATGATATTTGGAAGACAACATTTAAAACCAAACAAGGGTTTTACGAGTGGTTGGTCATGCCCTTTGGGCTTTGTAATGTACCAACTACCTTCATGTGTGTCATGAATGATGTTTTTCATCCTTTCATTGATGAGTTTTTCATAGTCTATCTAGATGATACACTTGTATTTAGTCAAACTTGGGAAGAGCGTGTAATTCATGTAAAGAAAGTTTTTGATGTTTTGAGAAAAAAACTTTATGTAAAGATGTCAAAATGTGAATTCGCTAAGAGATCCTTAGTGTACTTAGGCTATGTTGTAGGAGGTGGTCAATTGAAATTAGACCCTGTGAAGGTCGAAGTTATTGTAAAATGGCCTAAGCCAAGTACTGTCACAAAAGTTAGAAGTTTCTTAGGTGCAGTTCAGTATTGGAGAAATTTCATCACCAACTTCTCTTACATCACATCACCATTGCACGTGTTAACCAATAGGAAGAAAACTTTCCAGTGGGGAGGACCTCAAAAAAAAGCTTTCGACACCTTGAAGGAAAAGTTGAGTACAACACCAGTTTTGGCTTTACCGGATTTACATAAACTATTTGAGATTGAAACATATGCAAGTGGGTTTTCCATGGGAGTAGTACTTATGCAAGGAGGTAAACCAATCTCCTATCACTCTAAAACCTTTACAGTTGTAGTAAGTAACTATCCTACTTATGATAAGGAACTTTATGCATTAGTTCAAAGTGTTAAAAAGTGGAAACATTACTTAATGGTAAAGAAACTGTAATCCACACTGATCACCAACCACTTCAATACTTGCACTCACAATCAAAGCTACAACAAAGTAGGAACTTTAGGTGGATGGGTTTTCTTCAATAGTTTCATTTGGAAATTGAGTATAAAAAAGGTTCCCACAATAAGGTAGTAGATATGTTGTCTAGGCCTTCTATCATGAATGTTATGGTTATCCTTCAAGGCAGTTCTATGCTACATACAGGTTTTCAAAAACAATACACCAAGGATGAAGACTTAAAGGATATTTACTCAGCTCTAATCGTAGACAAACATGTAGAAGATAAAGAATACTATGTGTATGATAAATTGTTGTATCATTTAGGAAAGCTTTGTATTCCAAAAGGTGAACAAGCACAAGTAGTTAGAGAAGCACAAACGTTGTTGATTGGAGGACACTTTGGAGTAAGCAAGATAATGACTCAATTGAAAAAATATTATTATTGGCCTCGTATGTAGGAAACTGTAACTAAATATGTAAAGGGTTGTATAATGTGTGCAACAAGTAAACCAAGAAATAGGAAGTTGGGATTGTACACACTGCTTCCTGTTCCATCCCGTTGATGGGAAAGTGTTTCAGTGGACTTTGTAGGGGGGACTACCCATGTGTAGGAAGGGACATGATTAACTGTTCATGGTATTTGATAGGTTTAGAAAAATGTGTATCTTAATGCCTTGTAAAAAACAAGTCACAGTTGAGCTGACAACACACTTGTACTTTCAATTTGTATGGGTTCATTTTGGGCTTCCTACTTCTATTGTATCAAATCAATATTCTCGATTCTTGGGGGAATTTTGGTCTACTTTATGGGAACTCATGGACACCAAGCTGAAGAAGAGTGCAACCTTCCATCTGCAAACCGATGGACAAAAAAAGGTAGTGAATAGGATAGTTGTGCACCTATGCAGAGGCTATTGCAGTAAGCATTCCAAGTTGTGGGATGGAATTCTACACTATGTGCAACATGCTTACAACCATGCATCACCCTATACTACAAAAATATCTCCATTTGAGATGTGTTTTAGGTATTTTCCAAAATCACCGATGGAATTTGCTTTTGGGAAGGACGATATTGAAGATGGATGCCATGATGCAGAGAGGGCTTTGAAGTTCATCCAAAAATTCCAAACAATTCATTAGGCAATGGAAGCACAGTTGGAAAAGAGCTAAGCAAAATAAAAGGCTCGACATGATAAGCATCACATCGATCATCATTTTCAGGTCGGTGACCATGTTTAGTTACATATCAGCAAGGAAAGGATGCAAGGTGAAGGTAAAAATCTTAAGCTTATTAGATATGGTCCTTTTGAGATCTTGGAAAAGATTGGTACCAATGCCTTCCACCTTAATCTTCCTCCACACATGCACATCTACTTAGTTGTAAATGTTGATAACTTGAGGTTGTATGAACCTCCGATGATATTGGACAAGGAGGATGATATTCAAGTTCCATATGTTGATGATCTTTCACTTGAGTATATGGCCGAGATGCAAGAGGATGTCATCCTCGACAGGAATGTCAAGACTTCACGAAGAGGAGCTATTGAATACCTCAAAGTCGAATTGAAGGGGATGAATCCAAGCAAGGCAAAATGAATGAAGATTAGTAAATTGAGGGAACTCGACCCTCACTTACTTTTTGAGTAATCAAGCTTTCAAAGATCCAAAAGCTCTCCAGTGGGGAGGACTGATCTAGGTGGATTTTTTACCAAAAATTGAAGTCTTTCAATTTCTCTAGAAAATGGTACCAATTCAAAGTACTCGGTGAAACAAACCCAACACAACTTGAACAGAGCCAAAAGGAGCTCATACGATCAAGTTACACTGAATCAAAGTTAGGTCAAACTGGGTACAAAGGCCAGTTAGAAAGGCAAAAAAATCATCTCAAAATCGGTCAAATTTAGCATCATGATGAAGAGCTCGTCACCACGAGTCCAATGTTGTTCATTTTGTCAAAATAGAGCTCGTAGGAAAAAGTTACACCAAGTCAAAGTTTCAGTCAAAATGGTTGACCATGTTGACATCAACATGGTGACATGGCAGCTTATGATGACGTGGAAAATTCAAGGGTTGGCACATGGCAATCCATGCATATGTAGATGCTGACTGTACAGAGCAGAGGTGGACCAATAGCAACTTGACACGTGACATTGTCAACGAATGAAATTACGTGGCACCTCTGTCAGCATATTTGACCTGTTGACCAAAATTTGTGGAGGGATGGGATTCAATCCCATAACCTCCTAGTTACAAGCCAACCACTTCACCAACACACCCCACAAGGCTCGCCTATATAATAAGGTGCTAAGTTTCTATTTAAAAATAGTAAAATGCTTTATACAAGTTAAAAAGGCCCGGTTTGGAGGGCGCGGGGATTGAACCCCCAACCTCCATGGGCCCAATATGGCTTCCCATTGCTGCGCTATGCACATAATGTGGGGTTTAAAGGGGATAACTTCTTTTTAAACAATATTTAAAACCGATTTCTTCCTATTTATTAAAATTAAACCCCTTAAATAAAGGTAAACCCTTTAAATAATATAAGCCCGTATACATGATAAACATAAAGGGGCTTAAATAAAATTAAATGACATGTAAAATATTTAAAAAGGGTATTTTAAGGGGGTTAGGAATGATTTTAAGATTTTATTATAAAAATAGGAGATAAAGGAAATCATTTGGTTAAGGCCAAATTAGGAAAATTTATGTATAAAAAGGGAGGTATGGGCTTGTGAAAATTAGTGGAGAATGGTGATAAAACTTTCTTTGTGATAGTGATTTGTTCAACTCTGTGCTAGAGGCATTATGCTTGTTTTTACTTGAAGAAGGGAACTATTTGTAATCTCATTATTAGGGAGATGTGAGGAGACTCTGCTGAAGTTGTAACCTTGTAATCTTTTTCTAGAGCACAATCAAGGATTGGTCACTTTGTTGGGGAGGGACTCGAAGACGTAGCCATCTTAGCAAACTTTGTTATCAACTTGTGCTTCATCTTCTCTCTCTTTTATCTGTTATGTTAATTTCTTCACTTTAATATGATTGTGTTAATTTAATCATTTCAATTATGTTGTTAAAATAGTTAAATAAATCATTGTAATAAGTTATTATTCATGTGCAACAGTCCTAGATCCTAACTTTGGATCATTACATGACCCTTTGTAAAACATAATCCACACCAATGCATCCAATCTAATTCTATTTCTCTGATTTTCCATATATATTATTGCCCCATAATTACAATCCAAATATAGCAAGCCTTGATATTGCCTCTATTAAAACATTATCTCCAACCATAGAGATCACTTCTATTATGCCTTGCCTAACCACCCCATCTTTTGCCTTGGTCAAAATGGGTCCCCCTTTGCATTTTTATCTTTTCTTGTTTTTCAAACAAAGTTTGGAGTCGTTTGCTTCCAACACTTTGTTTTGTTTTGGTTTAGTTTGGCGGAATCAGAGCTAGAACCAAATCAAGTTCTGAAACTTCTTTGAAAACTCATTTCGTCCCCATCCCGATAGTCTTTCTTTTGACCTTTTGTTTTGTCTTTATCGGAGCCGGAACCAAAGTGGACGTTAACTTGGTGTTTACTGGAAATTGCAAAATTAGAATCCATCCGGTCTCCGCCTCCGCTTTTGAACTTTTGGTTTTGGTCTAAGTCCTTGTGTTATGTTTTATTATGTCGGTCTTTTATTTTACTTTTGGTGTTTGGTTTTGTTTTCTGCTTTGTTGGCGGAACCGGAACCGGAACGGGAATGAAGTTGGGGAATTCCTTAAGTTTCTGAATCACTTACTATTCTGATTCTGCCTCCGCCATTTCTGATCGTTGACTTTTTACTGAAATCTCACTGTAGTGAAGTGTTTGTTCTTCTCCAGTTCTGACTCCACTTAACTGCATTTAATGCATTAATAACAGTTGCCTTGCGTAGGTAGAAATTTTGATTTTTACCTTCATTAAGGATTAAATGCATTATTATTATCATTGTTAAATAAATCAAATAGCGAAGTAGAGAAACTGCCGAGTTCATCTGAGTGAATCGATTGAAGAAGGAGGAGATAATTGCTTGCAAATCAATTCAGAAGGTTTGCCAGGTTTTGTGTTCGAGGTAGGGTTCCTATTCTCATTTCTTTTATTTATTTTCTTTCATGTTTTCTGTTCGTGTTGTTTGATTTAGATCTTTGGGCAAGTTTGTCGTCTCAATAGAATGGTGTGCTTGTGTTTCTTTCTTTATTTTCTGTTCTTGATTTTGTTTTATGCTTGCGTTTCTGGTTTTATGGTGGGTTAGGGAACGATCGCTTTCACGTTTTGTCATGATCGCGTCGTGCTACGTTAGGTTTTAAATGCTTAGGTTTAATTAGGGTTTTCACAGTGAGGTAGATTAAATCTAGATTTTTACAGTGAGTTAGGGTTGGTAGAGTCTAGTTTTACTTAGGATTGTTATGTGCATTTTTCTGGTTAATGAGGAAGGGTTAAATCCATGCCCTAGTTTTTATATTGCGTTTTCTAGGTTAGGGTTTTTATGCGTTTTTGTGATCACATTTAAAATAATTAAATATGATGCCCTAAAATACAGTCGTCCCCACGGTCATATGTGTATAGTCTTTTCATGATATATTTTAAGCCTCATTTCATTTAATATGACCTTAGTCTTTAATCATAGAGTTATGCATTAAAATTGATAAAATCATTGATGACGTCGTGGTCAATATAGTCGGAAGCGGGATCAGAATTGATTTAGAGTTTTGGATATGTTTTTATGTTTAGTGTCAAATCCTACTTCCATCCCATCTCTGGCTTCACTTATAGTAAGAAGCTTTAATTCACAAAAATTTTTACCTGTCGGAAGCGGAACCGAGAAAGAATATGAAAACAGAAAATCTGAAGGAAACCGAATCGGTTTCCATTCCGGTTCCGATTCCGATCACTATTTCACTTTCGACTCCGAGCTCGCTTCTTATTAGTAGAGTGACAGTAATAGTTTTTTCCCTGAGCCCGACAATATGTTAAAATAAGGTTATTTAAGATGTTTGTTGCCTAGTTCCGCCTCCGATGAATGTTTGAAAGGTATGATTTTAAAGACACATTTTTTAGATGTTTCATTCAAGGATCTAATTAGAGATTTTGTTGCAGGAAAACTAAGAGGATGTCAGGAACATCAGGAGAAGCTTCCCAAAGGAATTGGCCTGTAGGAACATCAAAGGCAGTACCTAAACCTAAGAAGATGAAGCCAAAACAGTTGCCTTATACCCTAAGGTATAATCATAGGAGTCCTATTGTGAAGGTGGGAAAAGTAGAATCAGATTGGTCAGACATCACCGACACAAACTTGGGCTAGTACAACTTTGAGGAGGCATATACTGAAACATTCAATGAGGATGTGACGCATAGAACCAAGAGGATTGTTGATTCTGGCTTGGCCAATATCACTGTGTTTCCTTTATCAATCCAATGTCTGGAGTTGATCTTGACAACAACTAGTGCCTATAATCTTGCTACCAGACAATGAATGGATTCACAATATAATGTGATCATTCATCTCACTCCTCAAGCATTTCAAAGTATAATTAATGTCCCAGATCCTAAGAACTTGGTGCAGTTGGATGAGGCAGAGGCCTTGAAGAAATATAGTACATATAAGGAATCCAATAAATCTCACTTGAACAAAAAGTGGTTGAAGATAGAGAAGAAATCTCTAACCAAGCTGGCAGATTAGCCAAAGAGGGCAGATTTCTATGAGGAGGTATCAGATTAATAATGATGCTATCTAGGGCTTTTGGGAAGAGAGATGCCTTTCATTTAAAGGAGTGGATGTTTCCCTTCATCTAGACAATCTTAAATGGAGCCCAGCAGTTTGATTGGCCGATGATTGTGTCAAATGCTATTCATGATCAACTGACCAGCATAAGGGAGACTAAATGCTTCTTTATGACTTCTTACATTGTGTATGCAACAACAAGGTTGGGTATCTTCCCAGGTTTGAACAGAGTGGGCATAATGGGAGTGTTGGATGGACAAAAGAAGGTATGGGAACACTATAACTAGTTGTCTTTAGAAGTTGCTGAGACTCAATTCAGAAGAGTTAATGATGCATTCATATATGTAGTCATTAACCAACTGAATGGAGATGCAGGGTACAGGTTGAGTCAAGAAGCCATGGCGTTTATTGCTGAATGGGGATGTTGGTACATTCAATACCCCAAGTTTACATATTTCAGGATAGTTGGTTTTGAGGGCCATCCACATTTGCTTCCAAGGTGTTGCAATAACAGGATAGTGCTAATGGAGTTTGTATATCAGGCTCTTGGAGTTAATGCTCGATTTGGAATAAAACATAAGACAAGATGTCACAAGTTCCCCATGAAGTTGGGTGAGTATAGCTGTCAGCATTTGGTAGGAGCAAAGGTGGTCTGCAGTGAACTAATACAGTTGAAGTTGGGTTTATACACAACTCGTAAGTATTTTGACCCGAAGGGGAAGACGCATGTCTTGTTGCCTTCTGTGTTTGACAAGCATTTCAATTTATTAGAAGATTTATGGAGTGACCGACAAGATGAATATGACTTGAGGAAAAAGAATTATGAAAGGCTATCTGTCTCACTCATGGTAGAACTTGGAGTCAAAAATGACATTCCTGACACATTGGTGGATGATAGAGTTGTATTGGATCCATCTTATGAAGCTTTAAACATAGGAACTAAGAGCTTGGATCCGATTGATTGGAATAGTGAAGAAACTATTGACATAAAGTAGATAGGAAGAACAGTCTTGGATAAAAGTGTTCACTGGTTGATGCTAAGAACCAAAGCTCCTTAAGGACCAGCTCCTAAAAAGGGGAAAAGGTATAAAAGACTCGAAAGAAAGACACCTCCTAAAGAGCCTTTGGAGTTCTTTCCCCCAGACATTGAAGAGATAGAACTCAAAGCAGCAAGTGATGAAGCAGAAATACAAGAAGAAGAGGCTCAAGTTGGATCGGTTGTTTCAAAACCTACATTAGGTGAATCTTCCACACAAGTCCCACTTGCAAAGAAGCAGAGTGAAGAAGTTCAAAAAGGGGCTCTTCATAGTATGGCTGAAACTACAAAGGGAAAAGGAGTGGAGAGGGAAGTTCATGATGTTGGAACAGATTTAGACGAGACTGTGTCAAAAAAGGATGTGCAAGAGAACATGCCTCTAGAGGAGGATGTTGAATAGGTAATGAAACAAGAAGAGCAATCGACATTATTTGAAGAAGTTCGAAAGGATGCTAAGGAAAAAGCTAAAAAATAGAAAAGCAAAAGTTAATGGATGCCAAAACACAAAATGATGCCATACTAGAACAACAAGAAATTGAAGCTAAGTCAACAGTTGATGAAGTAAAGAGGCCGAAAAGGCAACAGGAGCATGAACTCAAGGTCAAAGAAGAAAATGATAAGTTAGAACTGATACAAAAGATTCATGACCTTGAGGAGGAGAAGGAAAGACACCAGAGGGAGAAGGAAGTTCTGATGGCCAAATTGAAGCTAGCTGAGGAAGCTCACCGAAAAGAAGAAGAAGCAGAGCGATTGCAAAAGGAAAAGGATGTTGCAGAACTGATCCAAAAGAAACAAGAAGAAAAGGAAAAGGTAGAAAAGCTTAAGGCTTTAGAGGCAGAAAGATTAGAGAAAGAAAGACTAGAGGCTTTAGAAAAAGAGAAACTGGAAAAAGAGGCTTTAGAAAAAGATAAACTGGAGAAAGAAGCTCTAGAGAAAGAAAAATTGGATAAGGAAAAATTGGGAAAGGAAAGACTAGAGAAGGAGAAATTAGAAAAGGAAAGATTGGAAAGGGAAAAAGTGGAGAGAGATCGATTGGAGGAAGAGAGGTTGAAGAAGGAAGAAGAAGATAAGAAGGTACAGGAACAAAAAAATAGGGAAGATGCTGAAAAACTTGTGCAGATACATGTGGTGCAAGAACAACAAGATGAACCAAGGGTTGATTCTCAACCCCAAGTAAATGTGCAACCACCTTCTACCACTACTATTGCTTCTTCTTCCACTATGATGACTACTGCTCCATGTGCTCCCACTTGGCTAAAGTTGGACCTACAGAAAAGAACAGTAACAGAAGGAGATTGAACAAGAGAGGCCTAAAAATAAGGCCAAGATCCTACACTCCACCAGGCTCATGGACAAGGGAGAGATTGTTGATGAGTGTGCCATACCAATGATAGAAAAGGAGGTTGGGGACATGCAGTTAATAGATTATCAATTGAGTACAGTTAACTTGGGAAGGCCTACCCAAAATCAACAGATGAATCTAATTGATGTGGTGGCTTCGACAACCAATTAAGAATGTTAAAGGATAAGCAGAAGAAAGATGAGGTTAAGGCTCAATTAGATCAATTGTATTCCTTTTTGAAAAGTGTCTCTTCTCCAAGATCACAACAGGCAGCTGTTATTGAGACTCCAATTTTGTTGAGCCAAAAGGAGGTAGATGATTTAGTATAGGTAAGAGGCAAAGCGGAGATGTTAGATAGATGGGTTGACAAGTTAAATCAATAAGTAGGTGAAGTTTTGGTTGAAGGTTTTGAGGTTTACAAAGGGACAAAAGAGTTAATAAGGGAAATGCATCAATATATTGAAGCATGAAAGAAACTGGAAGAGGAATATAAAGAGTATAGTAAGAAATTGGAGAAGGTTAATACATTGACTTTGAGTACTCTTCTTGAATAGTCAATACTCGAGGAGGACAATAAAGATTTTGTGGGAAAGACCTCTTGTATACTCCTATTCATAACAGATTTCTTGTGCAAACATAGAAATGAGGTCCAAGATGCTGCTAATAACCTAACCGAACAATTTGAAGAGTTAGAGGCAGTCATTGCTATCATAGTAGATGTTAATAAACTAACAAAGGAAGGCCTGCTTTTGAGCCAGATAAAAGAGAAATGGGATGAAAGGTTTAAAGGACTCACGCAGAAAGGAGATGATGGTGAATATTTGATGATAGATTGACTGTTGGATGTTAAGGAAGAGATAAAGGCTGCCAAAAGAGAGTTGATAAAGTTGAAGAACATGACAGGGTTTGCTGCAACAAAATTGGAAAGAATTAAGTTCGAAGACAATTGGGTTGATGGGCTAGAATTAGATGTGTTACAACAAGTCTTTGTCAGTTATGATGAGTTCATTGCGGATGTAATTTCACATGCATAAATCTCTTGCATGCATGACTTTCTTCTTCTTTGCATGTTGCATGCAACACTGACATTTTTGAAGCGCATGACATTTTTTATCTTCTATTTTCTGATCTCTAGTTTAACTAAATGTCTAATGTAGGAACTCAAGATTGAATTGATCTAATTTTCCAAGAGAGTTTTTAGTTCCCAAAAGGGTGGATGACTTAAAATAGAAGTGGAGTTTGAATTTTTTATATCTATAAATACCCTTTGGGTATCATATTGTAAGGGTTGGCTGATAGAGAATAGAATTGGCCACCTAAGAGTAGGAGATAGAATTTTCATAGTTGTTGTAGAGATACATTGTTACTTACTTTTTATAGTTGAATAAAATTACAGGTTTACGCAATATGGTGTTGGAATTGTGTTCTAATTGATAAGGTTAATAAGTTATAATCTATCTGTATGCCAGTGATTGTGCTGAAGCATGATTTGTTTCTTATGTGATGAAAGCCATTAGAAGAAACCGGATTTAAGGATTATCTTGTTAGATTATCAGTGAATTAGATTTATTGAATTCTGTTGATCTATGACCTTGGCAATGAATGGATGTGTGTTCTTTCGAAATTTTTGAGATAGTTGTGATATGTGAATAGTGGTATTAAATTAAGCACCGTAGATGCATGCAATGGTATAGTTATTTTGTAAATTATGTCATGCTTTGGTTTTATGGTCTGTTAGAAAACATTCATTGTTGAAGGTATATGTCCAGATGCTAGATAAGTTTGGTTCATATTTACTGATTTACCCTCTGAACTATCTTTTTCTTTTGTTTGAAACCCCCCCCTTTATTTACAAGAACAGTTTGATAAAATGAGTCATTACTTGTATTCTTTTTTTACCAGCACAGCCCCTTGAACATTATAGTTGCATGGACCGATTGAGTGACACCAGACAGTTGAGAACCAACTACCAGGACCTTGGGAGTTAGGCCACTACATGTTGTCTTTCTTTTTCAGGAGAAATAGAGTAGAAATATTATGTTTACATGTTGTTTGTGTCATTTTCACCATCAACAGATCTGGCACTCGAAGGAGGGCCTGAAAAGACAAGCTGGCTCGCATAGTGTCTTTCTCACCAGAGAAATATGGAAGGATTTTGAGATGCTCTATCGACCCTGAACCTTTACAAGAATTACAAACCCCGGTAAGACGTAGACCCCATGCTCGTAGGGTTTTAATACCTACATTGCCACCACCTCTCAGTCCACCTGGATTTCCACCAATTCCACCTACACCACCATTAGTTCCACCTACATCGCCACCACCAAGCAGGCCTGAGTCTCCACCAATACATCCTATATCACCACCTGCTCAACCAATCCCACCAATGGCTTACTTTGTGAATAATACCTCTCTGTTAGGGACTATTCCTGGGGGATTCCATGATTTATCAAAGAACCCAAAGAAGTTTTGTCCTAAATACATGCATGGCGAATCAAGAAGTGCTGAGGAGAATATACAAGCATTCAAAGATACTTGCACACGAGCTCAAGTTGCTCATCAAGATGTAGTATGTAGATTGTTTCCCTACTGTTTAGGAGATATGGCATATAATTGGTATCTAAATCTGCCCCAGGGATCTATTTTGGGTTGGATAGATTTAGAAAATGATTTTATTAATCAATTTAGGGTTTATGTAGACCCTACCATATTATATCACCAATTTTCCACCATAAGAAAGGAACATCATGAACCACTGCCCTTGTTCAACACTAGGTTCCAAAGGATGTATCGTAGGCTACAAGAGCCTTACTTAGTGCCAGGGGGTATGGCCATACAGGCGTATTTGAGAGTTGTTGATCCTTTGATTGGCCTGTTCTTGCAAAGAACTTATTAACTTGATGAGATTAACTCTTTGTCTAAAATTTATCATCTGGCTATCAAATTGCAACAACAAATAAGTCTGGAATCTGGAGGTTTAGGAGCGGCTCTTCCTCCCATGAATTATTAGATGCCTAATCCACCCTTATACAACACTATCCTAGGGATGTCTTATTCCCAATATGGACCTGCATATGAGTTGCAAGCTCCACCTACTGTCCCTTTTTTCGGCAATGGCATGCAAGATCACTCCCATCAACCTCAACATCAACCTCAAAATCAACCACAACAAATAGGAGGATCAACCCATGTCCATTCCCCATTCATAGTCCAGAATGTCCAAAATGAACAAACTGTTCAATTGACTAGTGAGGTAGAGACTCTAAAAAATATTCTATCTCAGATGTCTAATGACATGGCATAGCTTAGGTAAAACCCTCCTCCCAACCAAAACTAGAATTACAACAATCAGGGAGGTTATAACACTTAGGGAAATTACTCCAATCAAAACCAAAATCCGAACACCAATCATAATTTCCAGAATCAGAACTCCTCAAATCAAAATTATCAAAATCAAAATAAAGGATATAATTAGAGGTTCAATAACAACAACAACAACAATAGGCAGTGGAATACTGGACCTAACAATGGAGGAGTTCCTCATAACTATCAATCGGGTGAGGAAAGATCACACAATGCTAATGTTGTTGATCTTAATTTTATGACTAATTGTTGCAGGTTACATGATACTGCAGCACATTCTGAGGTCAATTGCCCAGAAATGGAGAAAATTGTGAAAATTGCACAGGCTGATTCCCATCCTCCAGCAGGAATTTCCAATCAGGATAATGGGCCAGTCAGTACTGCAATGACTTATGAGACTATTGAAGAGAAGTATCAGTTTCCTATGCAAGGAGATAATGAGCCAGAGGAAGATGTATATGATGCTCAAGCTTTTCAATCCAAAGGAGGTCACATTCTGAGAAATCAGAATAAGGGCCCATTCACTACATCTGCACCCCCAAACAACATGGTCCCACCAAATCAAAATGCAGATAATAATCCACCACCACCAAAGGGACCTTTTTACTTTTAGAATAGAGGCAATCCACCTCCTTTTCCTAAGTATCAAGTTAGGAATGATTCAGAATTTGACTTTATTGCAGAATTGCAGAGACAGAAGACATCCCTGTCATTCTTTGACATCATGAAGTGGTGCCCAACTCAACGAGAAGTGGTATTGAAAGCCTTGGAGGAGACAAATCGCTTAAAGGGAAAAGGTAAAGTGACTCCAGCAAAGGAAACAAATGCAGTTATGTATAAAGGTAAGACTAGTACCCCACCTTTTCTTTTAAGTCTAAGGATCTTTGGAAAGAATTTGCACAATTTTTTATTAGACTCTAGAGCATCAGGAAATTTTATGCCCTTTTCGATATGTAAGAAGTTAGGATTGAGTCCCATCCCGACCAACAAGAAAGTGATTTAGTTAGATAAAATCGAGGTTAATGTTGTAGGAGAGTTGAAGAACATGCATGTACAGGTTGGATCAGATCCAAGGATCCAAACATACATAGATATCCAAGTAGCTGATATCCCAGAAACATATGGTATGCTTCTAAGTCAGGAGCTAATGAAGAGTATTGGGGGATATTTGTCCTTGGACTTCTCCCACATGTGGTTACAATGGAAGGGAGTTGCAACATAGTTAAGGATTGAAAGTGAACCTCGACTCAAGCATATGATTACAAAATATGATGCTTCAAATGAAGTAGCATATTTTGAAACTAAAATAGGAGTCTACAAACAAGAGGAAGTTCTTACTTTCTCTATAGTTAGTCCTGAGGATACGTTGCCCTTAGATCACAGTGACTCGATGATCTGCATCAACCAACAGGTTTTAATAAGAAAATTGCAACAAGATAGGCTGGTTTTAGGAGAGGAAACTAACTTGAGTAGTCTCTTACTCCCTAATTGGTGTAGGATTCATTATCATAGTCATTCGGAGTTAACATGTCAGTCATGCCTGGATATTCTAAGTCATGTAGATCAACCCCAACAAAAATGTCAAGAGGAATCTGAGACTCCCATCAATGAGTTCTCTTTCAAAGTTAAGGATGCTACCATTCTCACTCGGGCTAACCTTTCTCAATAGGAAGGTTCTTCACTAGAAGAATAGACTCAGGTTGTATATTTTGAAATCCAAAAAGAAATTGAGGGGTCCCAGTTTCTATTTGAAGCACTTGGCCCGAATACTTTTCCCATACCCAAGGCATTGATGGAAGTAGTTGTTGAACAAATTGAGAACATAGGAAAATATTTAATTGAGCCTTGCCCCAACACAAACTCTGATGATCAGCAAAAGTCCGAGCCACCATACATTTCAAATGAGTCATCCCTTGTTACTTCTAAAAAAAAGGAACTTCTAGCCAAAGACCAATTATGGACTCTTAAATTTGATGGTTCTAAATCTAAAGCAGGAAGTGGAGCAGGGATTGAACTAACTAATCCCAAAGGAAAGACTTACTTTGCTTCTTATAGATTGTAGTTCGGTTGCACAAACAATGTGGCTGAGTATAAAGCACTTGCTCAGGGTCTTATGTTTGCTCATAAAAAGAAGGTTACTACTCTTACAGTTATGGGAGATTCTGAGGTGATTGTAAAGCAGGTACATAGCCAATACACATGTCATAACAAAAGATTGGCTGCATACAGAAATAGGGTTTGGAATTTAATTGAAGATTTTGATGCTTTTGGGATTACTCTCATCCCAAGGGAAGCTAATCAAATTGTAGATTCTCTTGCTGTTGCTGCTAGTACATTGGAGCCCATGCAAGACTCTAATCTTAAGAGGTTTTCAGTAGAGTTGATTTTAGTCCCAGCTATTCTTGATAATGTCAGACACTTTCAGGTATTTAATGATGATCAACATATATTGACCTTTTTGGAAAATTCTGATGTTTTTGAAGGACAAATAATTGATGAATCTAAAAGAGATCAGGGGGATTGGGATTTGAAGAATGGCAGTCCAGAAGGGATATTGGATTTAAAGAGCAATAACATCCCAAAAGGGATGATAGGATTGGAAAGAATATTTGACTCAGACCCACAAGCTTATCAGAGAGTACCTACAAAGAGTGATGGAGGTAAGTATGAGTCTTTTAATTTAACTCACTCAGGTCCTAAGAGGAATGTTCTTATAGGAAAGACTTGTCCTCAAGAAATTAAGGATGAGATAATCAAAGTTTTGAAACAAAATATTGAGGCTATCGCTTGGAGTTATGATGACTTGAGAACTTTTGAAACTTCAGTGATTACTCATACCATACCTCTCAAGCCTGAAGCTAAGCTGTTTTTCCAAAAGCAACATCCAGTCAATGCTTTAATTGAGCCTCTGATCCAAAGAGAAGTGCAAAAGCTTTTAGCGGCCAAAATAATCTTTCCGGTTAGACACTCTACCTAGGTGGCTAATTTAGTTCTTGTAAGGAAAAAGAATGGTGAAATAAGACTATGTGTTGATTTCAGGAACCTAAACAAAGCCTCTGAGAAAGACAATTATCCATTACCTTCTCTTGATGAAGTATTACAAAAGGTGAATGGATCCCAGATGATGTCATACTTGGATGGGTATTCTGGATACAATTAGGTACTTGTTAGTCATGAGATAGGATGAAGACCGCTTTTACTACTAAATGGGGCACATTTGCCTACAAAAGGATGCCTTTTTGTCTCATCAATGCAGGAGCTACTTTTCAAAGGGCCATGGATGTAGCTTTTAAAGATCTGATAGGAAAATGTATAATAATTTATGTTGATGATTTGACCATCTTCTCTAAGAATAGAGAAGATCATACTGCTGACCTAAAAAAGGTACTAAAGAAATGTATAAGTTATGGTGTCTTTCTTAACCCAAAGAAATGTGTATTTGGAGTCTCTGAAAGGAAGCTCTTAGGTCACATTATATCAGAGGAAGGGATTTCCATAGATCCTGACCGAGTGGAGGCCATCTTGAAACTGACAAAGCTAGGTAGCAAGAAGGAGATGAGGTCCTTCTTTGGAAGGATCAATTTTGTTAGGAAATTTATAATAGGGTTTGCAGAGATTGTCAAACCCCTCAATGAAATGATGAAGAAGGATGCAAATATTGAGTGGAGTGAAGAGGATAAGTCTGCTTTCATGCAGATTAAACAATCTATATTTGAGGCACCTGTTTTGACAAGTCCAGATTATCTAAAACCCTTCTACATTTATTCTTTTGCTTCTGAACATTCATGTGCAACAATTTTAACACAAAGAAGAGAAGAGAGTGAGGAGAGACCGATTGCTTTTATGAGCTCTCCATTTAAAAATGCAGAAGTAAGGTATTCACCATTAGAAAAATAGGCCGTTGCATTGGTACGAGTAGTGAAGAAGTTTAGGCATTACATAATTCGAAGTCAAGTAATGGCCATAGTTCCAGATCCAGCTGTGAAATCTCTTTTGATGCAAAGTGAATTAGGAGAATGAAGAGGAAAATGGATGGCCATTTTACAAGAATTTGACCTGGAGATTCACCCAATGAAACTTGTTTGAGGCCAAGGTTTGTCCAAGGCGATGGCATAAGTGGACAAAAGTATTACTTGTCAACAATATACTGTCCAATCATTCACTAAGGATCCCTGATATACAGATTTAGTTTTCTTCCTCCTCAATAATAAATGTCTAGAAGGGATGAATGCTACTCAAAGGAGAGCATTGAGGATGAAGAACGCTCATTACATGCTCAAAGGGGGATCAATCTACAGAAAGAATTTTGAAGGAATTTACCTACGCTGTTTGGATCAGCAAGAAGCTAAGCATGCCATAAATGAATTTCATGGAAGGCATGGAATAGGACATGGGTCTGCTGATGCTTTGGCTCATCTAATTTTAAGGTCAGGCTACTATTGGCCTTATGTGTTTAGAGATGCACTTCAACACTGCAAGACTTGTCATGTATGCCAAACCTCTACACCTAGAGAAAGAAATCCTGCAATGCCCCTACAACCAGTATATGAGGTAAGGCCATTTGCTCAATGGGAACTTGATTTTGTAGGTGTAATTAATCCAAATTCTTCTGTAGGTCATAAATTCATTTTGACTGCAACTGACTACTACACACGTTGGACTGAGGCACAACCTTGCAAGAATAGCACCACAGAGGTGGTCATCAAGTTTCTGACTGAGAACATCACAACCAGGTTTGGAGTTCCATTTGCTCTGGTATGTGATAACGACCCTGCTTTTTCTTCTGTTGAATTTATTTCATGGGCATATGAGCATAAAATTGTTTTGAAATATTCTTCCAATTATTACCGATAGGGGAATGGAGTGGCTTAGTCCACAAATAAGAACTTGTTGGAAGTCATAAGAAAGTTGTTAGAAAGCAATCCTAGGGACTGACACACCCAGTTGAGATTTTCCTTATGGGCAGATCGAATCAGAATCAAAGCAGCCCTAAGAAATTCACCTTTTAAGTTAGTTTATGGCCAAGATCCAATCTTCCCCATTCATTTACAGATACTTGTTTTGAAGTTTATGCAGGAGTTTTACTCCAAGGATGATAGGATTAAGGTTAGACTACTTAATTTGTTAAATATGGAAGATCAAAGAGATGCTGCTTTGCAACAATTCTCTAAGCATCAGGCTGTTGTCAAATGCTGGTTTGACAAAAGAGCCAAGATAAAAGCCTTTAGAATATCAGATCTTGTGTTATTATGGGATAAGGCTAGAGAGAAGAAACGAGATCACTAGAAGTTTGATAGACTTTGGTTAGGTCCTTATCAAGTGGCTGAAATATTAGGCGAGAATGCTTTTCGTTTGAGTACCTTAATAGGAGAGCCTGTTCCATTACCAGTTAACGGTTAGTTTCTCAAGCACTATTTTGGTCCCTAAAGGATTTGATGTTTTAAAAGAAAATGTATTATACTATATCATATGTAATTAAGTTTATTTCTAGTTTAGTTTTTAGTTTTTTTTTGTGTGTATTTGTTTGTTTTGTTTTTGTTTGTCTTTTTTTGTTTTGTATTGATTTTGTTTTGTCTTGTTTTGTTGGGGATCTTCATTTTGTTCATTTCAAATTAAGGGGTTGTTATTCAAAGTATGCTACTGGTACTAGGGGAGAAATTGGTTTAGGTATTTTCATTATCACCATTGAAAAGGATTTCATTCTGAAACTTATGTTTTATGACCATCCTAGTTTGGGTTGGAAAAGTTATTAAGGATAGAAGATATATTGTGAATATCTCATGAATTGTGATCAAAGATCTGTCACCAAATTAGGAGAACATCTGCATGAGTAAGTACCTATTTTTTTTTAGAATGGCTCTATCCTTTGATTCAAGTGAAAAATATGATTCCAAGACTATCATGAAATCCATAGTAGTTCTCAACCCATGTTTCAGATTCATTATGTTTGAAGTATTGAGGAAGGTGCATAAAAGATTTCCACAAGCAAGGTTTTAAAAGAAAAAAATGAATGAAAGAAAAGAAAGAAAAAGAAGCAAACTCAATATCAAGTGGGTAATCAAGTATCTCTATCAGGGCTATGGACGCTTGGTTGGCAGTAGAGCAATGCTTTGAGAGAACTAGAGGTATCTTCGTCAGGGCTATGGATGCCTGTTTGGCAGTGGATCAATTCCTAGGATTTGACTGCACGATAGTTGAAGGACTCAACCCATGTAGCTTGAATCTTAGGTATAGTTAGTCACAAAAAAAGAACGTATCTACAAAGAATGATGCACAATACATGCACACACTTAGATTCAAAAATAACTCATGAGCACATACATCTAAGATTCTAGCTCAAACTTATCCTACATATATCTGATCTCATTCAAGTTAAAGTGTTTATAAGCCAAGTAGTTTTTGGGTGACTGGAATTTTCTTTGGGTATCTTGAAAATGGGTAAACCATTTTTCCAGCTGATTCGCCATTTGTTATGCCTTGCATAACCACCCCATCTTTTTCCTTGGTCAAAATGGGCCCCCCTTTGCATTTTTATCTTTTGTTGTTTTTCAAACAAAGTTTGGAGTCATTTGCTTCCAACACTTTGTTTTGTTTTGGTTTAGTCTGGCGGAATCGAAGCCGAAACCAAATCGAGTTCTGAAACTTCTTTCAAAACTCGTTTCGTCCCCATCCTGACGGTCTTTCTTTTGACATTTTGTTTTGTCTTTATCAGAGCCGGAACTGGAGTGGACGTTAACTTGGTGTTTATTGGAAATTGCAAAATCAAAATCCATCCCGTCTTTGCCTCCACTTTTGAACTTTTGGTTTTGGTCTAAGTCCTTGTGTTATGTTTTATTATGTTGGTCTTTTATTTTACTTTTGGTGCTTGGTTTTATTTTTTGCTTTGTTGGCGGAACTGGAACTGGAACGAGAACGAAGTTGGGGAATTCTTTAAGTTTCTGAATCAGTTTCCATTCCGATTCCGCCTCCGCCATTTCTGATCGTTGAATTTTTTACTGAAGCCGCACTATAGTGAAGTGTTTGTTCTTCTCCAGTTTTGACTCCGCTTAACTGCATTTAATGCATTAATGACAGTTGCCTTGCATAGGTAGAAATTTTGATTTTTACCTTCATTAAAGATTAAACGCATTATTATTATCATTGTTAAAAAAATCAAATGGCGAAGTAGAGTAGTTGCGGAGTTCATTTGAGTGAATTGATTGAAGAAGGAGGAGATAATTGCTTGCGAATCAATTGAAAAGGTTAGCTAGGTTTTGCATTCGAGGTAGGGTTCCTATTCTCGTTTCTTTTATTTATTTGCTTTCGTGTTTTCTGTTCATGTTGTTTGATTTAGATCTTTGGGAAAGTTTGCCATCTCAATAGGATGGTGTGCTTGTGATTCTTTCTTTATTTGTTGTTCTTGATTTCATTTTATGCTTGTGTTTCTGGTTTTATGGTGGGTTAGGGCACGGTCACTTTCACGTTTTGTCGTGATCACGTCGTGCTATGTCAGGTTTTAAATGCGTAGGTTTAATTAGGGTTTTCACAGTGAGGTAGATTAAATCTAGATTTTTACAATGAGTTAGGGTTGGTAGAGTCTGGTTTTACTTAGGATTGTTATGTGCATTCATTTGGTTAATGAGGAAGGGTTAAATCCATGCCCTAGTTTTTATATTGTGTTTTCTAGGTTAGGGTTTTTATGCGTTTTTGTGATCACGTTTGAAATAATTAAATATGATGCCCTAAAATACAGTCGTCCCCACAGTCATATGGGTATAGTCTTTTCATGATATATTTTAAGCCTCGTTTCATTTAATATGACCTTAGTCTTTAATCATAGAGTTATGTGTTAAAATTGATAAAATCATTGATGACATCATGGTCAAAATAGTCGGAAGCGGGATCGGAATTGATTTAGAGTTTTGGATATGTTTTTATGTTTAGTGTCAAATCCTATTTCCATCCCGTCTCCGGCTCCGCTTATAGTAAGAAGCTTTACTTCACAAAAATGTTTACCTGTCAGAAGCGAAACCGAGAAAGAATATGAAAATATAAAATTTGAAGGAAATCGAATCAGTTTCCATTCCGGTTCCGGTTCCGATCACTATTTCACTTCCGACTCCGAGCCCGCTTCTTATTAGTAGAGTGACAGTAACAGTTTTTGCCCCGAGCCCGATAGTATGTTAAAAGAAGGTTATTTAAGATGTTTGCTGCCTGGTTCCGCCTCCGATGAATGTTTGAAAGGTATGATTTTAAAGACACATTTTTGAGATGTTTCATTCAAGGATCTATTTAGAGATTTTGTTGCAGGAAAACTAAGAGGATGTCAGGAACATCATGAGAAGCTTCCCAAAGGAATCGACCTACAAGAACATCAAATGTAGTACCTAAACCCAAGAAGATGAAACCAGAAAAGTTGCCTTATACCCTGAGGTATAATCATAGGAGTCCTGTTGTGAAGGTGGGAAAAGTAGAATCAAATTGGTCGGACATCACCGACACAAACTTGGGCTAGTACAACTTTGAGGAGGCATATACTGAAACATTCAATGAGGATGTGACCCCTAGAACCAAGAGGATTTGTTGATTCTGGCTTGGCCCATATCACTGTGTTTCCCTTATCAATCCAATGTCCGGAGTTGATCTTGACAGCAGCTAGTGCCTATAATCCTGCTACAAGACAATGCATGGATTCACAAAATAATGTGATCATTGATCTCAATTCTCAAGCATTTCAAAGTATATTTAATGTACCAGATCCTAAGAACTTGGTGCAGTTGGATGAGGCAGAGGCCTTGGAGAAATATAGTACATATAAGGAATCCAATAAATCTCACTTGAACAAAAAGTGGTTGAAGATAGAGAAGAAATCTCTAACCAAGCTGGCAAATCAGCCAAAGAGGGCAGATTTCTATAAGGAGGTATCAAATTTAATAATGATGCTGTCTAGGGATTTTGGGAAGAGAGATCCCTTTCATTTCAAGGAATGGATGTTTCCCTTCATCCAGACAATCTTAAATGGAGCCCAACAGTTTGATTGGCCGATGATTGTGTCAAATACTATTCATGTTCAACTGACCAGCATAAGGGAGACTAAATGCTTCTTTATGACTTTTTACATTGTGTATGCAGCAGCAAGGTTGGGTATCTTCCCAGGTTTGAACAGAGTGGGAATAATGGGAGTGTTGGATGGACAAAAGAAGGTATGGGAACAATATAACCAGTTGTCTCTACAAGTTGCTGAGACTCAATTCAAAAGAGTTAATGATGCATTCATATATGTAGTCATTAACCAACTGAATGGAGATGCAGGGTATAGGTTGAGTCAAGAAGCCATGGTGTTTATTGTTGAATGGGGATGTTGGTACATTCAATACCCCAAGTTTACATATTTCAGGATAGTTGGTTTTGAGGGCCATCCAAATTTGCTTCCAAGGTGTTGCAATAACAGGATAGTGCTAATGGAGTTTGCATATCAGGCTCTTGGAGTTAATGCTCGATTTGGAATAAAACATAAGACAGGATGTCACAAGTTCCCCATGAAGTTGGGTGAGTATAGCTGTCAACATTTGGTAGGAGCAAAGGTGGTCTGTAGTGAGCTGATACAGTTGAAGTTGGTTTTATACACAGCTCGTAAGTATTTCGACCCGAAGGGGAAGATGCATGCCTTGTTGCCTTCTGTGTTTGACAAGCATTTCAATTTATTAGAAGATTTCTAGAGTGACCGGCAAGATGAATATGACTTGAGGAAAAAGAATTATGAAAGGCTATCTGTCTCACTCACGACAAAACTTGGAGTCAAAAATGACATTCCTGACACATTGGTGGATGATGGAGTTGTATTGGATCCATCTTATGAAGCTTTAAACATAGGAACTAAGAGCTTGGATCCGATTGACTGGAACAGTGAAGAAACTATTGACATAAAGCAGATAGGAAGAACAGTCTTGGATAGAAGTGTTCACTAGTTGATGCTAAGAACCAAAGCTCCTCAAGGACCAGCTCCTAAAAAGGGGAAAGGGTATAAAAGACTCAAAAGAAAGACACCTCCTAAAGAGCCTTTGGAGTTCTTTCCCCCAGACATTGAAGAGATAGAACTGGAAGCAGCAGGTGATGAAGCAGAAATACAAGAAGAAGAGGCTCAAGTTGGATCAGTTGTTTCAACACCTACATTAGGTGAATCTTCCACACAAGTCCCACTTGTAAAGAAGCAGAGTGAAGAAGTTCAAAAAGGGGCTCTTCATATTATGGCTGAAACTACAAAGGGAAAAGGAGTGGAGAGGGAAATTCATGATGTTGGAACAGATTTAGACGAGACTGTGTCAGAAAAGGATGTGCAAGAGAACATGCCTCTAGAGGAGGATTTTGAATAGGTAATGACGCAAGAGGAGAAATGGGCATTATTTTAAGAAGTTAGAAAGGATGCTAAGGAAAAATCTAAAGAAATAGAAAAGCAAAAGTTAATGGATGCCAAAACACAAAATGATGCCATACTACAGCAACAACAAATTGAAGCTAAGTCAAGGGCTGATGAAGTAGAGAGGTAGAAAAGGCAACAGGAACTTGAACTCAAGGTCAAAGAAGAAAATGATAAGTTAGAACTGATACAAAAGATTCATGACCTTGAGGAGGAGAAGGCAAGACACTGGAGGGAGAAGGAAGCCCTATTGGCCAAATTGAAGCTAGCCGAGGAAGCTCACCGAAAAGAAGAAGAAGCAGAGCGATTGCAAAAGGAAAAGGATGCTACATAACTAATCCAGAAGCAACAAGAAGAAAAGGAAAGGGAAGAAAAGCTTAAGGCTTTAGAGGCAAAAATATTAGAGAAAGAAAGACTAGAGGCTTTAGAAAAAGAGAAACTGGAAAAAGAGGCCTTAGATAAAGAGAAATTGGAAAAAGAAGCTCTAGAGAAAGAAAAAATGGATAAGGAAAAACTGGAAAAGGAAAGAATAGAGAAGGAGAAATTAGAAAAGGAAAGATTGGAAAGGGAAAAAGTGGAGAGAGATCGATTGGAGGAAGAGAGGTTGAAGAAGGATGAAGAAGATAAGAAGGTACAAGAACAAAAAGATAGGGAAGAGGCTAAAAAACTTGTGCAGATGCATGTGGTGCAAGAACAACAAGATGAACCAAGGGTTGATTCTCAACCCCAAGTAAATGTGCAACCACCTTCTACCACTATTATTGCTTCTTCTTCCACTATGATGACTACTGCTCCATGTGCTCCCACTTGGCTAAAGTTGGACCTACAAAAAAGAACAGTAACACCTTCACAACCTCTCAATTGGGAGGATATGATGAAGGAGATTGAACAAGAGAGGCCTAAAAATAAGGCCAAGATCCTACACTCCACCAGGCTCATGGACAAGGGAGAGATTGTTGCTGAGTGTGCCATACCGGTGACAAAAAAGGAGGTAGGGGACATGCAGTTAACAAATTATCAATTGAGTACAGTTAACTTGGGAAGGCCTACCCGAAATCAATAGATGAATCTAATTGATGTGGTGGCTTCGACAACCAAATCAAGAATGTTAAAGGATACGTAGAAGAAAGATGAGCTTAAGGCTCAATTAGATCAATTGCAGTCCTTTTTGAAAAGTGTCTCTTCTCCAAGATCACAACAGGCAGTTGCTATTGAGACTCCAATTTCGTTGAGCAAAAAAGAGGTAGATGATTTAGTATAGGTAAGAGGCAAAGTAGAGATGTTAGATAGATGGGTTGACAAGTTAAATCAATAAGTAGGTGAAGTTTTGGTTGAAGGTTTTGAGGTTTACAAAGGGACAAAAGAGTTAATAAGGGAAATGCATCAATATATTGAAGCATCAGAGAAACTGGAAGAGGAATATAAAGAGTATATTCAGAAATTGGAGAAGGTTAATACATTGACTCTGACTACTCTTCTTGAACAATCAATACTCAAGGAGGACAATAAAGATTTTATGGGAAAGACCTCTCGTATACTCCGATTCAGAACAGATTTCTTGTGCAAACAGAGAAATGAGGTCCAAGATGTTGTTAATAACCTAACCGAACAATTTGAAGAGTTGGAGGCAGTCATTGCTATCATAGTAGATGTTAATATACTAACAAAGTAAGGCCTACCTTTGAGCCAGATAAAAGAGAAATGGGATGAAAGGTTTAAAGGACTCATGCAGAAAGGAGATGATGGTGAATATTTGATGATAGATCGACTGATGGATGTTAAGGAAGAGATACAGGTTGCCAAAAGAGAGTTGATAAAGTTGAAGAACATGACAGGGTTTGCTGCAATAGAATTGGAAAGAATTAAGTTTGAAGACAATTGGGTTGATGGGCCAGAATTAGAAGTATTACAACAAGTCTTTGTTAGTTATGATGAGTTCATTGCGGATGCAACTTCACATGCATAAATCTCTTGCATGCATGACTTTCTTCTTCTTTGCATGTTGCATGTAGCACAGACATTTTTGAAGCGCATGACATTTTTTATCTTCTATTTTCTCATCTCTAGTTTAACTGAATGTCTAATGTAAGAACTCAAGATCGAATTGATCTGAGTTTCCAAGAGAGTTTTTAGTTCCTAAAAGGGTGGATGACTTAAAATAGAAGTGGAGTTCGAATTTTTTATATCTATAAATACCCTTTGGGTATCATATTGTAAGGGTTGGCTGATAGAGAATAGAATTGGTCACCTAAGAGTAGGAGATAGAATTTTCATAGTTGTTGTAGAGATACATTGTTACTTACTTTTTACAGTTGAATAAAGTTACAGGTTTACGCAATATGGTGTTGGAATTGTGTTCTAATTGATAAGGTTAATAAGTTATAATCTATCCGTATGCCAGTGATTGTGCTGAAGCATGATTTGTTTCTTATGCGATGAAAGTGATTAGAAGAAACTGGATTTAAGGATTATCTTGTTAGATTATTAGCGAATTAGATTTATTGAAGTCTGTTGATCTATGACCTTGGCAATGAATGGATGTGTGTTCTTTTGAAATTTTTGAGATAGTTGTGATATGCGAATAGTGGCATTAAATTAAGCACCTTATATGCATGCAATGGTATAGTTATTTTGTAAATTGTGTCATGCTTTGGTTTTATGGTCTGTTAGAAAACATTCATTGTTGAAGGTATATGTCTGGATGCTAGATAAGTTTGGTTCATATTTACTAATTTACCCTCTGAACTATCTTTTTCTTTTGTTTGAAACCCCCCCCCCCCTTATTTACAAGAACAGTTTGATAAAATGAGTCATTGCTTGTATTCTTTTGTTACCAGCACAGGCCCCTTGAACATTACAGTTGCATGGACTGATTGAGTGACACCAGATAGTTGAGAACCAACTACCAGGACCTTGGGAGTTAGGCCACTACATGTTGTATTTCTTTTTAAGGAGAAATAGAGTAGAAATATTCTGTTTACTTGTTGTTTGTGTCATTTTCACCATCAACAACTTTGAGTAGGACATTAAATATAAACAATCAATGGACTATTGTATAATAGTCTTCACTGTTAAACATGTTTCAAGCACATGTAACTACATTCACATGAGATGACCATGAAATGAGAGGAATAGATCCTAATCTATGCATGCACAAAATTTACATCAATGAAGGCTACAAACTGGTGAGGCAATGCTAAAGAAGAATGAACCCAGTTATATGTGACATAGTTAAGGAAAAATTATGAAAAGTTACTAGATGCAGGGTTCATTTACCCAACATGTGATAGTCAATGGGTGTATCCATTAGGGTAAACACACAAAACTAGTTTACAATTCCAGTGAGGAAGGAAAAGTTGCAAAAAATGTCTCCATGCAAAAAAAAATTCTTTTGGGAGTTTGAACGAACATCTAGTTCGAGTGAAACCAAAGGGGGTTCACTAGAACCCCCCTTCGAGTGAACCCATTAAATGTTGGGTCCCACATTTCCCAAGAAAAAAAGCAAAGGGTTTGGGAAAGGGGGTTTGCTCAAACCCTAGTTCTAGCAAACCTCCAAGGGGGTTTTGTTGGAACCAGGGTTCATTCAAACCCCCTTTTCCCCCCTGTAGGAGTTCAGAAAATACAACACCACAAACCCCAAAGATCACCTGTATGCAAATAACCTGTCACAAAAGAAGAGATGGAGACAAACAAGCAAGGGTTCTCTGAAAACTGAAAATGTATATATCAGAGAGAATGAGAGAATGAATTGATATGAAATACAATGGGATCAATCCTTATAAAAAGGAGATCATGCAAACCCTAATAAAACCTTAATAGGAAAAACCCTAATAGAAGCCCTAATAGGATAACATTTAATAATTAATATAATTATTAAATGTCACTTTATGCAAACTAACGTGAAATCTTAAGAAGGGAATAAAGGTAACTTAATCAACATAATTAAGTTAAGACCTTTACTCTAACACCCCCCCTTAAGATGAGCAGTGCAGCTACAAACAAATGCAGAAAAGCAAAGGTAACTACAATGCAAGAAGGCAACATGGGTCCCGGCAACTAGGCCAGATCAGGTACCCAAATACAACCAAATCTCTGTAAAATGGAGAAATAGAGAAAACCTCATGGGAAAAAGCTCTACTCCAAAAAGAGAAGAAGAAAGCCAAGAAGAGACATCATTGAAGCAAAAGAAGCTGCAAACAACTGTCGAAAGATGATTGCTATGGTGCTAAAGAACCTCCACTGAAGATAGGATGATCAGGAACAAGAAGACAATAATCTGCATAAGTGCCCATACGACACTACTCGAATCAGATGGCAAACAAAGGCAAACACCTGGAATGAAGATACAGATGGCACAATAACCAATAGGCTGAAACACTGATCAACTGAGAATGGAAGATTCCTTCCAAGGCAAAACCAAGGAAGCATTAGCACAAAAAGTATAATACCCGCCATAATGGTGAACTGGGAGCCTGATAGATCAACGAAAATGGTGTGCAACACCCTGTAGTGCATGAAGAAAAAGATACAACATCTGAAAGTGCACAAGAAAGCACCTGTAACTGAAAAAGTGGTGTGCAAAACAAAGCACACATGCATGAGGCTAGAATCATATGGATCCATGGTCGTCGTGGAGGGACACTCACTGGACAAAGGTGTGATGGAAAACAAAGGAAAACTACACAACCCCCCATGGTATGGATTCAATGTCGTCGTAGAGGGATACTCATCGGACAAAGATGTGATGGAAAAACAAAGGCAAACTACACAACCCCTCATGGCACTTTATAATATCAGTGCGAGTACAAAATATGGCACAACCTTATGTGCAAAATCTTCAAAAGATGCATGTACAATAGTGTGGCACTTTATCTCAGTGCATTTACATAAAAGATAGCTTAGAAATGATGCTCAAAATGTCCTTAAAGGACAAAATGCTGGAAATACATGAAGAACAGCCAAGAACAAAGCATCCCATGCGAACAAAAAGTTTCCAAGAGCAAATATGTCTAGGTAATCCACCAGAGTGTGAAAACAAAAATAACTAAATAAAAGATACCTGGAGTGAAATTTGGAAAAATGGCATGGATGAAACTGAAGAGCTCTGAAAGACAATTCCAACGTCGCTGAGATTGCGAGAAACGGAGAAACTGATCAAAAGTTATGAGCTTGAGACTGAAAATAGCCCCTTTGTCTTCAACTAGCTATAGAATGCACCAACAGAAGAATCACTAAAAAATAACTGCTCCATTAGAAAATTGGGATCACTAGCTTTCCAGCGATATCTCGTTTGCCAATTTTCAACACCGTGGCGGAAAGTTATGGAAAAAAGAAAAAAATAGCTCGATTAGGGCATTGTGGGGTACATCAAATGCTAACTGGGCACAAAAGTGGAGCCCCTGGGCGCTAGCCCTCGGTCGGCCATATGACTGCGTGCGGCTCAAATGCAAAAAAGAAACCCGCCACCAGGCGGGTGGCGGGCGGGCTGGGCGTAGGTGGTGGCGCCGCCCCTAGGGTGGAGCCCCCTGCAAAAGAACTCGCAGGCCAAGGTGGAAGGCGTAGGGGCTTACGATGAGACCAGGGCTCAAGGCAGAAGGCACAGGGGCATGGCCGGCAAAGGATGGTCGGCAGACCGGTGACCAGAGGTCGGCGGGGCCAACAAAACTGTCATATGTCGGACGGGCTACGGAGGAGGTCGGCAAAGGACGGTGGGGTCGGTGGGTACAATTGGTCGACGTATAACTGGCCAACAGGGTACGAACCCTGCGAAACAATAAAAACCTCCCCAAATAGTTCGTAGAATATAAAAATTCAAACCCCCATATAATATGCCCAAAAAATTATTTTTTTTAAAAAATATTTGCAAATAACCAAATATTTAATAAAAAATTCCGACGGAAATATATGTAGAACATAAAAAATTCAATAATTTTTTATTCTGCAAAACCGTACCCGGCCTTGGGTGGGCCGTACGGCTGCCCAAGTAAAAAAATTTTGCCTCAGATTTCGACTTTGTCCAAAATGGATGAATGAACAGTCGATTTAGGGGTTTTGGACCGTTGTGGACGCAATGGCAATGTCCGTTTGAGCTGAAAATGCTTCAAAAATGCAGGTATGCCCTAGATCAAGAAAACAAGCCCCAAACCCTTGAAGCTCCAAGAATCTTCACAACAAGAACAGGAAGCAGCAGGTGTGGAGCTCTGATACCATGTAGGAGTTGAGAAAATACAACACCACAAACCTCAAAGATCACCTGCATGCAAATAGCCAGTCACAAAAGAAGAGATGGAGACAAACAAGCAAGGGTTCTCTGAAAACTGAAAATGTATATATCAGAGAGAATGAGAGAATGAATTGATATGAAATACAATGGGATCAATTCTTATAAAAAGGAGATCATGCAAACCCTAATAAAACCCTAATAGGAAAAACCCTAATAGAAGCCCTAATGGGATAACATTTAATAATTAATATAATATAATTATTAAATGTCACTTTATGCAAACTAACTTGAAATCTTAAGAAGGGAATAAAGGTAACTTAATCAACATAGTTAAGTTAAGACCTTTACTCTAACACCCCCTTCTCCCCCTCTAAAACTAAAAAACTCCAAAATTTTTTCCCTTCAAAGCTCGAGTTGAGGATGAAAATGGAGGAGACTTCACAAACCCAACTAGATGATGATAGTCCTCAGAACAAGCTATCCAATGAATATAATTTTAGTATTTTTTGGTTTTATTATGTATTTGTTTTTTTAGTTTTATTAAATATAGGTTTCCATAAAAAATTAAGCTCTCTACTTTGCACATGTGGAAAAATAGAAGATTATAATTTTTTTTTGAAAAATATCAATGCACTAGATATTGAAGTCCTTGATCCAAAAAAATAAATATTGAATTTCGATACATACAATTTTTTTTATGTTGTATACAGTCCGCCTATGTCTGAATTGTAATTGGTTTGATTTCAAAACTTGATTAAGAAAAAAATATTCAATAAAACACTATGAAACCAATTGGAAGCACTAGATATTGTAGTTACAAATCTAAATTTGAAAAATTTAGAATTTTATCCTTCATGGAAAAAAAATTATGTTGTATATGGTGAGTGTCACTCCTAAAAAATGGTGTTTACTAAAAAAACTAGTTTTCAAAGGAGATGGAAAAAGAAGTGCAATATGATTCCAATTTTTTTGAAAAAACTATAGTTAGAATCTACAGACAAAATTTTACAAATCACTAGTTTGCATCATCTCAAATTCCTCACGGTTTAGCCGATATAGGTGCCCGAAAGTGAATATTTAGTTAGAAAACATCACTTCAGTGTCCAATTTGGCCAAAAATTGTAAACCAGTATTGTGGGATCACCCATTAGTAATTGTACCCAAAAAGGGAGAAAAGTTGAGAGTGTGTATTAATTATCGAGAGTTAAATATAGCAACCAAAAGATACCACTTCCCCCTTTCATTCATTGATCAAGTTTGGATTCATTGGTAGGAAAAAATATATTTAATTTTTGGATGGGTTTAATAGATACAACCAGATCAAAATAGATCCAAAGGACCAAGACAAGATGACCTTTGCCTACCCTTGGGGTACATATACCTATTTTGTATTGTCATTTGGGCTATACAATGCCCCTGCTACATTTCAAAGGTCAGTACTAAGTATTTTCTTAGATTTTGCTCATGATTCCATGGAATTTTACATGGATGAATTTACAACCTATGGGAATACCTATGAGGAAGCATTGGCTAACTCAGAGAAAGTTCTACAAAGATGTCAAGATCACCACCTATCTGTAAGTCATGAAAAGTCTTTCGTGATGATGACTGAAGGAGTAGTATTGGGAAACTTTGTGTCCAGTAAGGGGGTACAAGTAGACCCAAACAAGATTGAGGTAATCTCCACACTACCTATTTATCAGAAACAAAAGGATGTCATAAGTTATCTTGGTCATGTTGGGTACTATAGGAGATTTATAATAAAAATTGCAACACCATTGCTTGTCCTTTTCTCTGCAAATGTGGAATTTAACTTGACATATTCTTGTCAACATGCCTTTAAAGACCTTAAAGCAACACTTACTAGGACTCTAGTCTTGAGAGGACTAAACCAAACAATACCTTTTCATATTCACACTGATACATCTGATTTTGCAATTAGTGTTGTGTTAGGACAAAAAGAAGGAAATCTTGAATATGTTATCTATTATATTAGAAAGAACCTTCAAGGATAAGAGCTCAATTACACTATAATTGAAAAGGAGATGTTAGAAATGGTCTATGCAGTCAATAAATTCAGGCACTATGTCATAGGATACTCTGTATTCATTCACACTGACCATACAAAGATTAGATCCTTGATGAATAAACCAGTGGTAGGAGGTAGAATTGTGAGATTGTTATTGCCACTCTAGGAGTTTGATATTACAATTGTAGACAAATTTGTATCAGGGTTATATTTTCAAGTTTAAAGCACTATTAAATTAATAAACACCAAAACCCCAATGAAATATCAAGAACAATGAAAACATAAATGCATAAAATAAAATGAAACAATCTCACTCAATCCTTCATGCATCCATTGAATTATCTCCATAACTCTTCTCCATTTTGATACCAAATGATTGATGCCCTCAGATTTGTAATCGGCAATAATAAGACTATGAATAGACAAAGCAAAATATCTAAGGAAAAATATTATCTCAATAGCACAATAGCATATTTAAGATTTTATCAGATTGTCTAAGATGATTAAAACTGAAAACAGAAGGAGTCTTTTATAGACAAATAAAAATCTAATGGACAATCGAGATCAAAAAGGACCAATCGATGGTTGAGATTTGATGTGACAAGTAGGGATAAGGATGAGAGTGGAAGATCAAATGGACAACCAAGATTAAAAAGGACTAATAGATGGTTGAGATTGGATGTGATGAGCAGGGATAAGGACGAGACTGAAAGAGGAACCAAGAAAATCAATTAGTTTGAAAGGACAAGTAAATAATTAAACAATGGAAAGATCATTTAATTATAAAAGAAAAGGAAAACTAATTTTTTGAATTAAATAATAATTTAAAATTTCAAAATAAGTGAGAGGGAAAGTCAGTTTTGAAAATCATTTAAATAAGTATTCTTTATTTAATCATGGAAAAAGAAAGATGAGCGAATAATTAAATCATTTAGAATTAATTATTTAATCATGGTAGACAGAGTGGCGATAATTAAATAAATTAGATTTATTTAATTATAAGGGACATGAACCTTAGTGACATAATTAAATAATATTTAATTAATTTGAGGTTGAGGTGAAATGATGGAAAGATTTAATTAAATAATTAAATTTACTTAATTAATAGGAGAGTGATGACATTAGAAAATCAATTTTAGGTGTCTACATTTGCCCCTCTTTGATACAATGCAGTTTATCATGTTGTGTCAAAGAAAAGATATGCCCCAATGAAAGTAGGATGAGGAAGGATGACGAGGAGGTAGTGGTATGCCCCCTCGAGAGGACAAGTGAGTTCAAAGAACACAAGTGTGTTCTCAAAATGGATGAGAGGACTAGAAGATGAAGGACAAGAGAAGAGGGGAAAATAGATAAAGATGATGAAGATGTAGAATAGAAGAAATGTTAGAGCGAAAAAGATGAATGTTAACATAAAAGACATGGATGTTAGCATGGAAGACATGGACGTTAGCATGGAAGATATGGATGTTGAGATAGAGCTAGTTGAGATAATTTATAGATATATATTTTTCTATGCAAGGCTTTTGCATTTAATCATCATTGGGCAGTAAAATATGACAAATGAAAAACAAACACCATGGTATGACATAGACCAAAATCTGCAAGGTCATCCATCTGTAAAATAGGTAGTCATAAACAAGGAATGTCCTAACTCATACTAAGGGTCATATTTCCCTAGTCTTTTTGTTGAGAAAAACCACAAACATCAATCAAATAAAAGATGAGTCATGAGACATCATTGCTCCTATAATTCCTTCACGGGACATCCTTGAGGTGGCTAGTAACATGACCGAAAGCAAATCCAAAAGATAAAACAAAATAGACCAACAAGGTCAACAACCATTCAAATTTTTTGCCAATAAGTGTTTGCCAATATGTTAAGTGACGAAGTGAGTGACAGGTGGACTGTTTTGACAAGGCCTGGTTTCAGGAAAAGAAACATGTCGTATAAGACGTCAAGTCTGGTTTCGATCATGTAACTGCCTGTATAAGGAAAAGGACAAAGTGTGATAATGACAAGGTTTGGTTTCAGGAAGGACACATCCTGTATAAGACCATTGGTTTTGATCAATTTGACTCAATTCTTCATGCATCCATTGAATTAACTCCATATCTCTTCTCCATTTTTCTACCAAATGATTGATGCCCTCATATTTGTAACTTGCAATAATAAGCCTATGAATAGACAAAGCAAAATATCAAAGGAAAAATATTATCTCAATAGCACAATAGCATATTCCATATTTTCTTAGATATTCTAAGATGATCAAATGATAAATGACAGTGGTATTTATAGAGAAACAGATGGAAAATAAATGATCGAGATTGAAAAAGACATTAATTCGATTAATGGCTGAAATTAGACAAGATGAGATGAGATAAGATTGAAAGTGAAGGAGAAAGAGGAAACTAATTGATTTTTTTACAAAATCAATTAGTTCGAAGAGGAAAGTGAACTTTGAAAGAATGGAAACATTATCTCATTGCAAGAGAAAAAAAGCGAGTTCACTTTTTGATAAAATAGAAATTTAATTCAAAAAGTGAAGAAAAAAAGAGTTATTTAATTAAATAGAATTTGATTTATTTGTGTTAGAAAAGGCTAAAATGAATTAATCAAATAATTTAGATTATTTAATTAATAGAAGAATTTATGAAATTAGGTAATAATTAAATAATTAAGATTATTTAATTATCAAAAGATGGAAAAAGGAGTTTTAATAAATTGGCAGGCTTAGTGGTAATTTCTAGGTGTCTACGTTTTCCCCTCTTTGATACAATGTAGTTTATCGTGGTGTGTCAAAGAAAAAAGATATGCCCCAGTGAAAGTAAGATGAGGAAGGATGATGAAGAGGTAGTGGTATGCCCGCTCAAGAGAACAAGTGGGTTCAAAGAAAATGAGTGTGCTCTCGAAATGGATGAGAAGACTAAAGGATGAAGGAAAAAAGAATAGAGGAAAATAGATAAGGATAATGAAGATGCAAACTAGAAGAGATGTTAGAGCAGAAAAGATGAATGTTAGCATAAAAAAGATGGATGCTAGCATAGGAGATATGGATGTTGAGATAGTGCTAGTTGAGATAATTTGTAGATATATTTTATTATGCCAAGTTTTTGCATTTAATCATCATTGGGTAGTAAAATATGACAAATGGACAACAAACACCATGGTATGACATAGACCAAGGTGTGCAAGGTCATCCATCTGTAAAATAGATAGTCGTAGAAAAATAATGTCCTAACTCATTCTAAGGGTCATGTTGACCCAGTCTTTTTGTCAAGACAAATCGAAAATGATAGTCAAGGGTAAAAGCACAAAGCTGTGTCACACTTTCAGCCAGCATATCAACACAACTGAATTTAAGTATTTCTAACTAAAAAATATTTTTGGTCAAACTTATGACCTAGTAAGATTTATTCTAGCTAAGTTAGATACTTTTACAATTTATTCAACTAAAATTGTTGGCTAAAAATATATGGAGCACCACTTTGAGTCCAATTTACCAAAAAAAAAATTATTTGAAAAACTTGAAGTTTTAATAACTCCTCCTCATGTAAATAACATTTAAAAAAAAAATGTAAAAATACCCTTTTGTAGATCCATAAGTTAAGTTTTCAAAAATATATTTATTTTAATAGTTTAATTATTATTATTATTTATACTAAAAGTAGGTAATCAACAAAAAATATTAGGTTGATTACCATGCCAAGGAAAAATACAAAAACTTATTAAAAAAAATTGAAAAAAATATGTTGCACTAGATAAAAGAATCTATTTCAAGATGGTATTAATTTTTTTCCATTTTAGATAAATATTTAATATGAATGTTGACGTCCGATGGAAACAATTGTTTTTTATTCACGCACATTTTAATATTTATATAAAAATATATATTTATCAGAATTGGAAAAAAAGATATCCATGCACTAAAGTTTCAAGTTATAAATACACACAAACAATTTGAAAGAAAATAAATAAAATTTACTATAAAAAGTTTGACGTCCCGTGCAACTTCATTTTTCAGCATTTTATTAGCAACTAAATTATAGTGTTAATTTATGAAAAACTAGTTTAAAATAATTTTCTAATTTATTATAAAAAAATAAAAACATAAAATATACTAAAAAATACATATTTTACTAGTTTACATCATTTACAAATTCAAAACATATATGCTACTTTTTAGTGATTCAAGTTTAAAAGTTGGATCAGCATTGGTTGTTTCCTTTATAAAGTGTGACACAGCTTTGTGCTTTTACCCTCAAATAAAAGATGAGTCATGAGACATCATTGCTCCTCTAAATCCTTCGTGGGACATCCTTGAGGTGGCTAGTAACATGACCGAAGTAAATCCAAAAGATAAGATAAAATAGACCAACAAGGTCAACAACAATTTAGATGATTTTCCAATAAGTGTGTGTCAGTGTGCTAAGTGACGAAGTGAGTGACGAGTTGACTGATTTGACAAGGCCTAGTTTTAGGAGAAAAAACATGTCGTATAAGACATCAAGTCTGGTTTTGATCATGTAGCTACCTATATAAGGAAATTTACAAAGTGTGACAAGGTCTAGTTTTAGGAAGGACACATCCTGTATAAGACCATTGGTTTTGATCAATTTGACTGGTTTGATTGATTTGACAAATGACTGATTAGACTTGGAGACTTGTTGGCTTGCTTGTCTTGTTGATTCAGGTTTTTTGTTTGAAGTTCAAATGATTATATCATGTCTAAGGTGATAGTGTCCAATTTATTTTGACTGACTTGATGAACCCTAAAAGACTAACCAAGGGGGCCTCTAGGACTCATCGACATATGGCCTTGCCTACGTAGAAATGTGCAAGGACCTCATAGTTTGACATGACCCATGACTTTGTTTTAATGACAAAAGACCGAATCATGATTTTATTGTTTATTTGACAAACCTAAAGGATTGACCTAATGCCTTAGGGGCACATTGACAGATGGCCTTGGCTACGTCCAGTCATAGAGGCAACGTAGTTCGATAATGAAAAAGACTGACATGACTGACTTTGACTCTGTTTTGGGATTTTTTGAAAGTTATCTGAATATTTTTGGGTTTTTGACATGTTTTCATTTTTTTTGGATTTTTGAGGTTTTATGATGTTTTTGGATTTTGTCGTTTTATGATTGTTTTGGATTTTTTCGTTTTATGATTGTTTTGGATTTTTGTAAATATTTGATTTTTTTGTTTTCTTTCGAATGTTTTGACCTCTAATGACAAGTGTAGAATCCAATGAAGACCGGTGTTAGGAAATTTCCCTAGTTGGGTATAAGACTAACCAATAGGGATGGGATGGGATAGGGGTTTATTATGGTCAAAATATGGAGGATAAAGGATGCAAGAAGTCAACCACTTGGGAGTCATGATAAAGATGACAAGGTCGGATGATGGATGTCAAATGGGAGATGATGAAAGGTAAAGGCATTATTATGAATTATGGTGAAAGATCAGATAGAGGGATAGTAGATGGCATAGCAAAGATTGTCTACACATGGCGCCTATTTTCCAAGTTTTCACCATGGTACTTATCCAAAGCGCCACTGATGTGGTTTTTACTATTGGACAAAAAATTTCTCTTTACTATTTTTGCTTTTTTTTTTGGTTTCACCAAGACGTTTGTTTACCAAGTTTTCATCAAGGTAACGATTTCTTCAAGACTTTTTCTCATTTTTTTGTATTTTTTTAAAGACTTTTTCTCATTATTTGTATATTTTTAGGACTTTTTTCTCATTTTTTGTATTTTTTAGGAATTTTTCTCATTTTTTAAGAACTCTTGTTTTTTTTGTATTTTTCAGGTCTTTTTATCCTAGTTCTATGAAGCTAGGTATAGAACTTGCATAGGTGCAAGTTGTTGATGGGCTCAGACAAAGGTTGCCCTTTAGGCGTGGACAACTAATAAGTGCTAGAACCAAAGGATGTTGTTATGACATATGGACCCAGCTAGTTGGGCTCAAATTTACTAGGTTTCTCACATTTTGCTTGATTTTTTAGATTCTGCATCAATACTAAGTCTCCAATGTCAAAAAATCAGACCAAAACCCTTTTGTTGTAACTATGACAAAGATTGTTCTAATATGCTTGTAGATGAGTTAATTCCTTCTATTTGTGTTCATCGAGTAGCTCTAATTCATGCAGTTGAGATATTCGATATTACTCATCATCAATGAGCCCTTTCATGGAAACCCATAGGGAGGAGACTTCAACCTCTATAATAAGGATAACCTTTGTACCAAAGATTAGGGCGAATGGAGTGGCGCCAGTGGGTGTGTGAATGCTTTTGCAATAGGCCCATAGGGCGGGGTTAAGCTGAATGTACGAGTCACGACTAGCGTCATTGACAATTTTTTAAGAATTTTGATTATGGTCTTATTGGACACCTCAGCTTGGTTGTTACCTTGTGGATGATAGGGCGTGGAAAAGCGGTGATGGATGTGGAATTTTTCACACAACTCACAGACATTCTAATTTTTGAAGGGACGACCATTGTTAGTGATGATGGATTGTGGGACACCATACCGACATATGATGTAATTGAGTATGAACTTAGATATTTTTTTACCAGTTATGTATGTCAGGGGAATGGCTTCAATCCATTTCATGAAATATTCAGTTGCAGTGATAATGAATTTGTGGCCATTAGATGAGGTGGGATGATTTTTCCTACAAGGTCAAGTCCCCATTGGGCGAAGGACCATGGTGAAGTGATCAACTACAACTACTGTGTAGGTGCATGGATGAGGTCGATGTGTATCTAGCACTGTCGACATTTCTTCATAAAGTGATGGGCATCTTGCTCCATTATCGATCAGTAATATCACAGTCGCATGATATTTTTAGCTAGAGTTGAACCACTAGAATGGGATCCACATATACCTTAGTGTACTTCATGTAAGGTAGTTTGTGCTTCGTTAGTGTCAAGAAATCTGAGTAAGGTATTGTCGAGGTCATGTCTATATAGGGTATCATCGATGATGGCGTAGTAAGTGACTTTATGAAGGAAGGACTTGTGTTGGTTACTAGATAGGTCATGTGGTAATGTCTGGGAATTCAGATAGTCATAAATGATTTGGTACCATGGGGAATCAAGACCAACAAGTTCACACACCATTTCAGATTCAGGTACATCAAAGACAGGGACCAACAACTATTCCACTAAGAACTCATACTACGGCATATTGTTGGGAATGTCCACGAGAGATCCAATGGTGGCCATGGCATCGCCTACTTTGTTCTGAATCCGTGGGATCTGGAAAAAGGTAATATATACAAAATATAGTTTAAAAATATCAACCATTATTTTATATGGGGTCAATTTCTCATCTTTAGTGTCATAGTCATCATTGACTTGTTGGATGACCAATTGGGAATCACCAAAGACTTGCAGATTTATAATTTTTCATTTTATAGCCATGCACAATCCTTTTAATAAGGACTCATATTCTGCAATGTTGTTTGTACACGGGAAAGCTATTATGAATGACTTGGGGATAGTATCACCTTGAGGGGTGATGAATGGTATTCCTGCACCTAATCCATGACTAGTGTATGAGCCATCAAAGTATAACTTGCATTTTTGCGTCGATGTTTAGTGAAAATATTGATTCATCTAGGAAATCAAAAATCAATGGGTGATCATATTTTGTGGGTGCATCAACAAGTTGGTCTACGATAACATGTCCTTTTATTGATTTTTTGTTCCATATTGTATGTCATACTCACTGAGGATCATGACCCACTAAGCCAACTGTCCTGTCAATGTTGCCTTGCTGAGTAGGTAATTGAGAGGATCTATCTTAGACACTAGTCTTATCTAATGATTTAGCATGTAATGTCTTAGCTTTCGAGTAGTGAAAACCATGGCAAGATAAGCAAGTTCAATATGACTATAGTTGAGTTCATACCCAACCAATGTGCAACTAATGTAATAGATCGCTCATTCTTTCTCGTCATGATCATTTTGTGCAAGTAATTCCCCTAGTGCGGAAGTGGTAGTTGATATATAAAGGATTAGGGGCTTACCATCTATTGGTGGCATCAAAACAGGAGGTATCAAGAGGTACTCTTTAATATATTGAAAAGTCACCTCACACTTGTCTTTCCATATAAAAGGAACTCCCTTGCATAACAAATATTGAAAAGGCTAACATTTATCTGCAAGTTGTGCAATGAAGCATCTAATGGACTGAAGCTGACCTTAAAATGTTCTAAGTTGACTGATTCCTATTGGGGGAGGCTATCTAATATAGATTTTACTTTTTTTGAGTCCACTTTAATGCCTCTACAAGAAACTATGTATCTTAAGAGCTTTCACGATGTCATGCCAAAGACACATTTCTTAGGATTTAAACAGACTTTATATTCTTCAAGCCTTTTGAAAATTTTGTCCAGGACTCTCAAATGATCACCACATGTCAAGGATTTTCCAAAAGGTCATCAACATAGTCTTCCATCAATGTGTGCATGAGATCATGAAATATGGTGGTCATAACTCTTTGATAGGTTATGCCTGCATTTTTTAAGTTTGAAGGGTATGCCATTCCAATAGTATGTACCCCATGGGAAAGTGAGTGCCATATTATGTTGATCTTCAAGGGTGATATAGATCTGATTATAACTTGAGAAGCCATCCACGAGGGATAACATCTCATATCCTACCGTTAGATCTACTATGATGTCTATATTAGGAAGTGGGAAGTCATCCTTCAAACATGCTTTGTTTAAAAGTCACAAAAATCTATGTAGATACGGATTTGTCCATTCAGTTTGTTCATTGGTACAAGATTTGAGATCCAGTCTGCATAGTCAGTAGGTCTTATGAAACCAACATCCAATAATTTTTTGAGTTCAACTTTGACTAGTAGAGCTATTTGAGGATGCATTTTTCTAAGCTTTTATTTGATAGGCTTTGCATTTGGAAGCAATGGTAAATGATGTAGGACTAATGTGGGGTTCAACCCAGGCATATCAATGTAAGACCATGCAAAATTGACTTGAGGTTTTGTGAAAAAGTCTTGAAATTCTGATTTTCTTCTTCTATCAGGGATGCTGCAAAGAGAACAATCTTAGGATTCTTTTTTGTACTTATATTGACTTCCATTACTTCTTCAATCAACATCAGGGTTCTCTCTTGATTAATGAGGAGAAAGTCCAACCCTCCATCCTCGGGTGCCTCAGAGAGGTTTTTGCCCTTGGATACGTCCTTTCTTTTTACTTTTTCCTTGTTAAAAGGTGCCTTATGGTTTTCACCTAAATACCTTTTATTTTATTTTTGTCATTTTTGTGACTAGAGGGTGGGGTTGTCTCACCGAAACATGCCACTACATCAAGATCTATAGTGAAACCAACCTTATGGTCCTTGTGTCGTATGACTTCTCCTAGTCCCATGAATTTAGCGATGGCTTCATCATTTTCAAATATGTCCAAGGTGGGTGGATCTTGTTGGTCCCAATCAACCAATTGTGGGTAAATGAGGGGAATGCCATCATCGGTGTTACTAAAGGATGGGGAAGCAACAAATAGGGTGAAGACGAATGTATTATCAGAGTCCCAAAAGGAATCAACACAAATATTTATATCCATGAGGTTGGCAAAGGATGGGCAGGGTATATTAGACTCATGAAAGACATGGTTGAGTTCATAGTCAGTGGTGGTACAAGAATCCCACTCATATTCATTAGAGTTGGTATCTCTATAATAAATGTCGGTAGGATTTTTCAGATGTCTCAACATCTTTCAAAGCACTCACATCCTTATTTGAAAGCACCTTAGTACTTGAAGTCCCAATCCTAATTGGTACAAACCCTAGCCCAAAGTTCTTTGGCCATTTAAGAGGCATCAAGGGTTCTCTCATTTCATTTTTTATGTATGTCGAGTCCACTGATTCCATCATAACCCTTTTATTTTATGAGCTCAAATCCTTTACCATATTGTTTTGTTAGTAGTGGCTACAAATCTTCCTCATCTTTGTAAATTTATTCTGAAACATCATCAATGTCCTCTTTGTTTAACTCTCCCCAACTTGTGAAGGTGGTGGTGGGAGGAATTTTAATGACAACTTTAGGTTCCATCTAATAGACCGGCCTGCCATAGGACTGTGGAGACTTTGGTAACTTAGTAACGCAATAGTAAGTGTTCATATGATACTCCCCACACCCCTTATCTTGGATCTGAATCTTGGGATTGGTGGATGGAATGGCGGACATGGAGGATTTAGTCAGAGTGGATGGGTCAATGTAATTGGATGGAGTGGATGCTATAGCTTCATGGTTTATAGGCACTTGGTGCTCAGGGACCCCCTCAAATTGGTGCAATATTGAAAGGGGTCAAGATCGGCAATGATTGTGATTTCAATGCCATTGTAAGGAAACTTTAGACATTGATGGAATGTGGATGGAATGGATTTCATGGTGTGAATCCATGGTCGACTAAGAATCAAATTGTATGGTAGTTCAAGATCCAGGACTTGGAATGTTGTATCTAGTACTGCCCATCCAAATTTGATAGGTAGTATGATAACACCCTTGAAAGACCATTCTTTGTCATCATAGGCTTTGATGACAATGCTCTTAGTTGTGTCCACACATGTTTCAAAGAGGCTCGATGCCTTCAATAGTTTTAAAGTGCAAATGTTCAATTCAGCTCCACCATCTACTAGGAATCATCTGACCTTGTTTTTGTGGATGAAGACCTCAAGGTGTAATGGGTCATTTTGTCTTGACTTGGATGCAGAGTAATCTTTGTCAGAAAAAGAGACATGGTGGGAGTTGGCCAAATATCCAATCATGGCTTCAAATCGGTTGACATCTAGGTCGGTAGGGACACATGTTTTGTTCAAAGCTTTATCGAGGATAGCTTTGTGTTCGGGTGATATGCGTAGCAGCTCAAGGATGGAGATATGTGCAGGTGTCATGCCAGTTTTTTTAACAAGATTGTATTGGGCTTTGGATTGTGGCTTCTTTGGAGGATGACCAGACAAGGTAATCTTTTCCTTGCAGGTAGTAAAAACACATTCAGGTTGCTTCTTAATGGTGATTGTGTTAACATGATCACCAACAACTCACAGGTGGTTAATAATTTTGTAGTCAAACGAGGAATTGATATAATTGGCATGGTTGTCTATCCTTTGACCCTAATTGGAGAGTTTTCTAGAACCATGGTTTTGCAATAGATTCTTGAAAATTGTATGATCTTTTTTGGAACCACGTTAGCTCCTTGGTTGGGGACATATGATGTGTTATTGTTCATGTTGGGTGCTTTGAGAGTCAATGTGGGACCTATTCTATTTATAGATTTTACGTATACGACTCCATCATTTGTCACATTCTTGTTATGGGACCAAAAATTTTTTTTATTATTTGATGTTCCTTGGGCATTTTGTGTTTTGGTATAAGTTTTAATTTCCCCTTTAGCGAAAAGGGTTTTCTCAAGGATGGCCCCTTTTTCAACGAGGTCAACGAATGTGGAACAATAATGGGTGTCCAAAGCATAATTTAAGTTTGTGTTCAGGTTTTGCATGAACATGATAATTTTCTATTTTTCAAGAATTTCAATAGGACAATGGCTAGCTAAACTTCTCCATCTCTAGAAGAATGTTATGAAAGCTTCACCCTCTTCTTGTTTAGTTTGACATAGGGTAGCAATAGTGATGTACTTTTCGATATTGAAGGAAAAGAGGGTGATAAATTTGTCAACAAGTTCATCCCATGATTGTATACCTATTGGTAGGTGGGTGAACTAGTCTAAAGCATGTCCTATGAGACTCCTAGGAAATAGTTGCATTAAGTATGTTTGTTTCGAAGAAATGTCAATCAAGGTTGTATGAAATTCCCTCACATGATCAATGGGGTTTCCTCTTCTTTTATATTTAGGTAAAGTTGACATGAAATAATTTGGAGGAAGAGAAGGCATGTATAATGTTCTATCAAATTGGTAGGGACATAAATATTTGATAGAGGAAGTCTTCTTGTTTGACAGTGTCATGGTTTCTACTTGCTTTTGCAAGGCCAACATTTAATTGGCTAGGATATCATATGGTGTGAGGGTTGTGCCTACGACATTTACAACTACATTTTGGTAAGGTCCTAAACACGTGTTTTGCGATCCAACATTTGCATGGGATGGTATGTTGGTGTTGATGTGAGGTATGGATGTTTGAATTGTGTTTGGAATTTGGATTTGTGGTGTAAATGTTTGAGTTGGAATTGGAACTTGTATTTGAGGGAAATGTATAGTATGAGTTGGAATGTATAAGGTGTTGGTATTGGATTACATTGGGAGAGGATTGGAAATGTTTGGACCTTGTGTGTATTTACTATTGACTTGGAAGGAACCTTGTGTATTTACTTGTTGGGGAACCTTTATGCTAGGACCTTGTGGCACAATGGTGTTTGTGTTAGTTCCATGAACATAAGCTCTATTCCTTTTATTTTTGTTAATTTTTTTTTGATAATATGGTGTTCAAGGCCCTAGATGTTCCAAATGGAGTTGATGATGTGGTGTTTGTGGCATTTGAGGCTCCAAATGGATTTGAAGATACATTCATGGTATTGAATGGATTGGGTGTAGAACCAAGAGGTTGTGACATGGACTGTGTTAGGGACTATTTCATTGGTTGCATTGTGGACTATGTTCCTGATTATGTGATTGGTTGCATTCCAAACTAGGGTGTAGGAATCAAGGTGGAAGTTTGAGTTGTAGGCCCTTGTGGCATACAAGAATTTATTTGTGGGGTCTTTGAATTGCTAGATGTAAACATGTTAAGATCTTGGTTTTTTTGGTTTGGGGTGGGTGTTGCTTAAAGTGTGTTTACATCAAATCCCTAGGGTAGTTTAGCACCACTGTGCAAAATTTTGGCCAAGAACCTTTGGGGGTCTAATAGCACTATCTCATCTACAAGTGATGCAACCTCTAGGTCTTGGGCAGATGCTTTGACTTCCTCTATAAATCTTGTCCATGTGGGTCTCTTATGAGGATTTTTTCAAAAGGATTGGTAGATGCCTTGGGTGGTTCACTAGATGAGGGACCAAAGTCTAAGTTTCTTATGTGGTTATAAAGGTCATCATCATCATGAAAAAATATCCATTGTTGGATGTTTCTTTTGCAATCTAGTTTCAACCCTATAAGGCTTGCTCCAAATGAAGGTGGAAAGTATGAGACTAAGATTGTGTTTTTGGTATTTTTGAAATAAGGTATGCCTAAATGTAATGCAACCATTTTTTTTTTGGTATTTTTGGGATTTTGAAATGCAATGAGATGCAACTAAGGGGCAATGAATGCAAACCTAAAGGATAATGTAACCTAGATGATGCAATTTTTAGATCTCACAAAATTTGGGAATGCAAAGCTAAAGATGTACCCTTGGAAACTGTAATGAAGTTTGGACCTTAAAGGACAAAGGACCAAAATGAGAGGACAAAAGGACAATGTATCACCTATTGCTTGGATACTAAGTGAGGTTTAACAAGATAATGTTGATAAAAGGGATAAATTTTGGACAAGGCCAAGACTTCCTAACAATGACCTAAGGTATGGTCCAAAGATTTGATTTTTGAAGTTTGGTAAATCCAATTTTGGAAGTCTCATATACAAGGATTTGATATGAACCAAGGATATGATATACACTAAGGATATGAAAGGACCTAAGGATATGATATTAACTAAGGATATTAAATGACCTAAGGATAAAC
>CM021103.1:317032267-317219791 GCA_007115665.2 Sequoiadendron giganteum
CCTCCCATCAGGTCCAAGGCATCAGTGCAATTGTCATTAATTCCTCTCAAGAAAAGTAGCTTATGTGATTCTTCATTAAGTGTATGGTGTGGAGATTTCTACAGACAAAACAAAAACCTTGGAATGAAATCTTTCAGGCTCTCATCTTCCTTTTGCTGCATCCTAAAAAATGTCATCTCCTTTATGTCACTGCCCCTGCAATACTCTTTGTATTTCCCAAATAATTTTGTCTTCATGTCCTCCCAAGTCTCCACAATATCTTTTCCTAGGCTCATGAACCATCTTGATGCATCTTCTTTCAAGGTAGCAGGGAATAGCTTAAGCCTATGGGCATCAGTGGTATAGTCATAACTTTTGTAGAGTATATCAAACTCAAACAAGAATGTATCAGGATATTTTGTGACAAGTCCATAGAATTTAGGAAGAAATGAAGCAGGGATATTTTTGAGGTTGTCTACTTCATTCTGATGAGCAATGGGGAAAGGAAAATCTGGCTGGTTAGCTTTGTTAGGTCTATTTCCATTTGCATCACCCATGCCTGCTTGATGAAATTCCACAACAAGGGGGATTCACAATTTGATTCTAATCTTTAGAGGAAGCTTTAGAACTAGCCAGATCTAGAAATGTATCAACAAAAATATGTGGCTCTTCTTCTTCTTCTTCTTCACCTCTAGGAAGGTTTTGATACTCAACTATCTGAAATAAATCAGGATTGTTAGGAAGGAATCTCCCATGAGCATCTCTTCTTCTTTCTCTATGCATACGGTATCAACTCACTATCAACCAACTCACACAAAAAATTGGCAAAAGAATAGGGGGGTAATTACTCTTCTAATGAGGGGTATACTAAGAACAAATCCAAAAATACTACAACAAGAAAACATATGATTGAATCCAAATAACTACCTAGTTTGACACCATCCCCAACAACGACGCCAAAAAATGTTGGCCTTCTATAATGATTTTAACAACTAAGCCTTTACAACTATGATTCAAAGATTAGACATTCGACCTGAATAGCTATCTCAATCATCATAAAGGTGCATTTAAATTGTCAACCCAGGGACGTAAACTTGAAATGGGTTAGCAGTGTATGCGCACTAGGAATCCAAAGTAGCCACATTCATTCTACAACTTAAGAAAGGCATAATACTGAAAGTAAATTGCTTGGAAGGAAATAACATAAATGTTGAACATTAACCAATAACTATACCAAACTGAAATGCATGACATAAATGAAAATCTAAGTGAACAAATAGGAAACTACTCTGTTTTGCTTTGGCTATAGGAATAGTTACAAAATGAAATTCTAGTGGTTGCAGGAACAGTTAGTGCCAGATTCTTAACTAATCACTACACATAAAATAACAACTAAACTAAACTGAGTTACGAGATGGAATACTCACCAAGTGGGCCCCCTTACATAAGTATTCCCTAAAACTAAGATAGACTCAAATGCAAAAACTTATAACTTCATTTTATTCAGTAGAAAAACATGAGTACAATCAACATAACTGTATTACCAAAAAAATTAAGAATGTGAGTACATCAATAAATTAACATTCTTTGACTCTAGAGAGTTTAAAATGAACATTAGAGTCCTTATTTATCCAACCACCTAGCAAGGCGGTTAACTCTAGAAAACATGGAGGATGCCAAATTAGGGAAAGCACAAAAAAGAGCAGGGGCAACTATGCATGCATAGAACCTATAAGGCACAATTGCCTTAACTTGAATCTGGCACAAAAATAATGCTAGTGCATGCTCAACAACATTTAAGACCACTACAAGGTGGTTACGATCTGATGCATGAGGAATATCTAGCTGCCAAGAGCCTACTCCCCATAAATGACCACCTTGTTAACTGATATGGCACATGTCCAGCCGGCAAGATCTTCTTGAATTGCAAGTCACAAATTATTTGCATGACAATGTTAGCATGCACAACAACTGCAATCCATAATCATCTTAAAGAAACATTCATTAATCACATGCAAAATTAACACAAACAATCCATATAGCATATCGATATCATTTGAAAGCTTATGAAAATAGATTCATGTCCAAGGTCTATGGTTTAAGGAAATATTATGAAAAGATCAACTCCCAAGTATCAAAGTCTGAAGTTACTGTAGGAAATGGACAACAACCCCATCAATAATTAAACCATAAACTAAACTCATCACCAGGGAAATATCTGTTGGTTCCCACTTGGGATTTCTCCCCACCACACCTATTTAAAGCGGATGACCTAGAAACTTGGCAGCATTGGCTCCCCTCCACGATACTCACTTCTTAGGCATATCAAGTTTTGAATTCTCTAAGACCATAAGGATCTCAAGAAATTTTCCATCTCTATAATGAACTATGAAAGTGTGGGATGACTTCAAAGGTCTGACCTCCTGCGCCAATAAATAGAAGGATTTTGGCTTTCTACACAAAGGTTTCTAGTAAGGGCATATGGTTCAGGGGATACTATGATAAACTCCCTCGAGAGGTCTCCCAACCCTTAGAACAAGGGATTTTTGTATCATAAAGATACTAGGGGAGATATATTACATACCATTTCCTGTTGATCACAATTTTTATCACAATGAAACATTTATATAGTGGATCAAAAGAGCTTGGATTTAGCCCGTTACCATTTGGGTCATGTTGGTGGTTTTTAAAGAACCAAGAATATTTCACCAAGAATCTATGAATTTTATAGATTCAATCCTTGAGTACTTAGTGCTGGATGATGTGGTTGTCATTGATGTCAACACTAGTAGCAATAATGTCTTAAAGGTTGTATATGTTGAAGATATTGAGAAAATTAAAATAAATATGTTGCATACCATCTATGAAGTTGTGAAGATCAGAGTGGTGGAAATTTCTATACGCTGGTATTCAAAAGTCGGACATTAAAGGGTTTGTTGCTAAGCCTATCTATTTTATCTTCTGGAAGTTTCAGAGGTGTGCATCAAGAATTGAGCAAGTTGCGAGTTTCTATGTTCTTACAGTTATTTTTTCACTCTAGTTGGTGGTTCTAGAAGAAGAGAATACAATTATAGTGATTTCAGTTGTTGCGTATGCTCCTACGATGTTCATTGATTTTTCTAGATTGTGCTCTATCCTTGTGGTATGTCCACATTGATGGGTGTGTTCGTGATCAAATATTTTTCCTTTGCATATTTGGGGTTTCATGTTCTTGGCTAACATGGTGGTTGTAGCATGTTGCAGATCCTAGTGGATTAATTTTTGAATGTTTGGCACATTCAAGGATGTTGTTTTAGGTATTCATTATGTTGTGAATGACTTTGGTTGGTACACATTGAGACTTGTTCATGAATTGGGCCGACAGTTTGTATTCATCTATTCTTTATTTTTGGCTGACAAAGTCGATGTAATTCGGAAGCGGATATATAAGAGCGATTGTTTTCTTCATTTGAAAAGTGTGTGTGTGTGAGATATGTGTGAATAAAGATTAGATCATTCGATTGCAAAGCAGAGTATGAAGGAGTTTGAGTGAAGTGTTTCTATGCCTAACTGAAACTATAATCAGGATTTTGAAGAAGCTAATTTCTCAATTCAATCTCTTCAGATGGATTTAATCTGAAATTTTTATGTAAGGAAGTGAGCCTTCCCTTTTGAGCAGTGAGCTCTAGGCAGTGTGCCCCCATTATTCATTTCTCTTATACTTTCAATAGGGTATAAATTATGGATTAATCTCCACCGTAGTTTTTCCCCTAATAGGGTTTCCACACAAAAATCTCAGTGTTATGTGTGTTTCTTATGTGTTGTTGATTCATTCTTTCACTATTATTTATTAGATCTAAGATTAAAGGTTGATAAGGTTAAATAAATTTTAAATTCTGTGACAACTGATTCACCCGCCTCTCAGTTGTTTATCCTTGTTTTTCCAACACTTCAGAAATGATTGGCCAACGAACAAGAGGAAGCTAAAATGATTGCCTCCTACACTTTGGGCTCTACAAAACCTGAGAGGGTGATCCCACAATATGCATCTTACAATCTTGCTACACAATTATAACACACTTTGCATTCTAAATAGATAAATCTTGATTTAAATGTTGAATAGATGAAACCTTTAAAGAAACTAGCAATTCATTTGAAAGATCAAACACCTAAAGCTAAGAATTCACACAACACTGATCTCAACAAAGGTAAATCAATTTAGAGTTTGTTTATGAATATTGTTCTCAGATTAAAAACCAGAACAATAGGAAATGCACTCAACACCTTTAAATTAGTGCCTTATATCAAGGTAGGGAGTTAAAACACATTAAATCAAACTATAAGATGATTTTAATTCCAAATAGCCATGATCTTTGTGAAATTGCATTACAATTCACATATCAATACTCATATTTTATGACTACTTATAAGATCCATTAAACATCTATATGAATTCATGCTTTAGTCAAGGTATTTTAACTGATTCATTAAACTAGAGCCAGAACTAAAGCATATTTCACTGCAAAACAATAATGGAAACTAATGAAAGGATCTTTGATCAAATATTCATTAATAATTCACATAGAATGTTATAGATGGAGAGACAATAGACTCAAAATATTTGCATATTTGATTCAGACATGCTTAAAAGCCATACAATTTACAAAATCTACTTGCTCGACTAAAAACCTAAGATACCGACTCAAAATGTATTTTCTCTATGTTCTCAATTTGCATTTTCAGATCTAGAATTCAAAAAGAGACCCACACAAATGACCTTGAATTCCCTTATATAGAATAAGGGAGCAAAAAAGCTTCGAGCCAAAATGTTCACATGTTACATTTTCATTTGAAAAAATATACAGGTCATTCCTCGAGGAAAGGTTACAACAAATTAAAAGAATATTCTTTATTTAGACAAAGGATTTCCTTCAGTCAGTGAAGACTTCTGCGCCTTCCAAAAGGCAGTTTTTTGAAGTGAGTAATCATCAAACCATTGCAACATCTTTATCCTTTTCAGAAAATTGACAAAAGGGCATCCAAAAGGAGGGAAAAGGTGTATCAAAATCTAAATCAACATCCAACACCAATCCAAGTTACCAATTGTCAACATTTACTTGATATATTTTAAATTGGTGAAACAATATTTTATGCATTGTAATCTCAAAGGCTAGACCTAAACTATACTCGACCATGTATATGTGTTCTCCATACTTGTACTTAAAGTTCCAAATCATCAATGAAAATCTTCTTCCACAATTCATATTCTGTGTTAGAAGGCCAATCAAATCCAATAATTTCATCCATATTCTTTCCATATGGAGCATACTTTTTCATCACTGATTTGGCTTCTTTATCAAAATCTTCTAGGAAGCTGATGAATGAAAGATATTTTATCAAGAGTATTCTTCAACATATCAATACCAACACTCTCACAAATGAGAGATGCTTGAGAAACAATTGTTGTATCCACTTGGTCCTTCCATGTTTGTAGAGGTTTCACCTCATCATACGTATGTTGGATATCAAGTAGCAACACCAACTCTGCCTCATCAAACTTTGACTTTAATTCTCTAATTTTCACGTCCAAAGGAGCAACAAAATTCTTCGCTTTAATCCCATTAATGAATTTATAAGTTGGGATAATCTTTGGATACTTATCCTTATGATGCACGGTCCCAACTACCATAAGCTTCAAGTTCTCTACTCTAGGAATCCATTTCTCTAGGATTGGGGTAGCTAGATCCTTATCTCTTTGGGATAACCTTATCGCTTGCAACATCAAAGAATAATTTGAATGAATATTATTTAGTTTTCCTTGGATCTTCTCATTCATAGCTTCTAGAACTGTATGAAAAATCTTGGAATTGTTCTCATACATGGTGTCTTGAAATTATTCAAACAATTTCTTATACACATCAATTTGTAAGAATAATTGTACCTTGGTGGGCTCATTTGATGGACTGCATTTGATGTGCTTGGCTCATCAACTGCAAGTGGCTCTTATCCATAGTTGTATGGAATTATTTCCAAGGATTGTTCTGGTGGAGGAGGAGGAGATTGAGGATGTGCTATTGGAGAAGTGGGTGCATCATGACTTGAGCTAATTGGGTCTTGATTCTTGAATGTTTCCACCTATTTATTCCATAGTGCTAGATTTGTTTGCAATTCAACTGCCCTTTTTTATTGACTCTTATTATATTCATCAAAAATTTCATTATATTTACCTCTATACATGTCTCTATTGGTAGTGAGGCTCTCCACTATTTCCTTAGTGAATTTAGCAACATTTATTGTCATGTCAGTTGCTTCCAATGTTAGAGTATCCAAAACTCTCATTATAACCAATTGCCCACTCAAGTTAGCTAATTCTGCAACTATTGGCTTCCTAGATCCCAAAAAAAATGACCAAACGACCAAGGCATCCCATTCCTCACTAAAGGATAACCCTTGAAGTTCCAATTTGGCCTCTTCCTTAGTTTGAAAAAAGGGCCTTTCAGAATTCCTTATTGTATCCAGTACCATAGCATCAAAAATATCCCATTTAGGCAATAATAACACACCACTTTTCTGTACAAGTGCTCTAGGCCCTCTTTAGCTGTGATAGTTTGAAACTCCTTCCTGATAGCCTTACTTATATTTTCTTGAATAACGCTCTTAGGAAGTTCTGGATGTAGGATCCTCTCTTTAGCCACATTCTTTGCATTTTTTGAAGCCTTTTCTCTCCACACAAAATCTTTGAATGATTTTGTTTCGATAAAAGAGCCATCCTCCATGAATGCCTTGCAGGCTTCCTACCTCAAGTCATCTACATTATTTAAACCACTTATATCAACCTTCCCTAGTCTAAGGTTTCTTTCTCCAAATCTTGATGCATTGCTTCAAGTGTCACCAAAATATCATCTTCATCTATTTTGGGGTAATCAACTACCCCTCTCACCTCAATCTTTTGATTTTTGGGTAGTGGCTGCTCTAATGGAGAAGGACCTCTTGGGGGTGAATCCACATCAATTATAATAGGTGAAACCTATCTTGGAGGTGATGGCGCTGATCTCTCAAGAGAAGTTTCCCTTGATCCCTCTGATGTAGTAGGGGTTGGCAATGTTTGTCATTTCTTTATTGTCTCCTTCTTGGAGTAAATTCTAACTTTTGGTTGTGGCTAATAAGAGGGTCTTTCCTGAAATACTACCTTTGGATCTTCTTCAAATTCCATCGACTTCCCTTTGTCTTTTACTATACGTTCTTCCCTCAAGACACCCACTATGTTCTCAAAATTGTCAAGAACATACACAACTCTATTCAATTCACCTTTAATATTGGGCATGGAGTCATAATTGGGGTCTCCCCCTTCCTCTCCTCTTGTCCTTGAAAATCAAAGATATTCCTAATGACATCTTTAAGATAATAAAATTTATGCACAAAGGAACCACTCCTATTCTTTGCCTTTAAGGAAACAATAAAGCCCTTGGGGTCATGGTTCCTTGGGCGCACTATTCCCAACTTGTATGGTGCGAGAAGTTGTCCCAAGTTATTCCATCCTCCCTTTTCCATGACAAAATCTACAAACACTATCCACTCAAGGAAGAATGATCCCTTCCTCTATGTCTTAGGCAAGTGGATCATCTGTGCTCCTCCCAATTGTCTCATAATTTAAATGAATCCAATCCTCAATGGCACATCTCTTGGTAGTGCATGAGGATTCACATTAGTGCCATAAACCCTAAAAATTGTTGTGTTGGGGTATACAATTATATCCCCCCAATTGTGACTCAAATTCAAATTAGACCTCTTCTCCATGGGCCTCAAAAAGTCATGGATCTCCTTAGGGATCCTTGGTGGGTCTCTAACTAAAAACCTCCTCAACTTTGAAGCAAAGACATTGTGGAAGACCACATAATAAAATTTCAAATTATCCTTGTCCAGAATTTGAGTCCAACATTGGATAGGCAACTCAGGATCACCCTCTGATTTCTTCAATGTCATATCCTTACCAAAATTATTCTCTCCCCTGTATAGGAATATGTGCATTAGGAGAGAATACCACCCAAAGCTCACAAATTCCTTTCCTTCCTTTAGTATAGATAAACCCTTATGCATTTTGTCTACCAAATAGGTAGCATAATCATACACAATGTTATAAGCTAGGTGTTGGAGGTGTGCTGCCATATACATGAAATTTGTTGGCATAGTGGATGGTGCATCAATACCAAGTATTTGGCATAAGGAGAAAAATATTTTCTTGAAATAGTTGGCAAAGCATTTCATGGGAAAGGGTTCATATTCATCCTTGCCAATCTTTATCTGCTTCCTATTCTTCCCAACCCCAGTACTTGCAATGTGAATGGGAAACACTGTTGTTCTAAATAGAACCTTTATGTTCCTATACTCTTCTCTGAAGGCTTTGAGGTCAATAGGAATCATATCCTTGTTCCATTCATGTAGGCTAAAAACCTCTGCAATATCCTCTTTGATTATCTTAACCATATCAACACCATCATATGCCTTAATTACTCTTGAAATAGGGTCATACCTCATAAAAATGTCCTTCAATAGATCCACATCCCTGTAAACATTTGGTACCACCAATTTCCCAAGATCCAATCTCTAGGGGTTACAGACGAGAACTCCCAAATTTTTTTTCCCAAACCAATCTTGGAACAATTTCCCTCCTATGTAAAACACATTGGCATCCTTGATACCACATTGCTTGTCCACTAACCCTTTCCTGATTGTAGGGCCATAAAATAAAACTCTTCCCTTGACCCTTTTTCTGGTGGAGGGTTTTAATTGGTCAATAATGTCCTGGGATATAGTCCTAGTTGTGGTCTCAAACTCAGGGTTTTTTGCTTTGGGCACCATTGGAAATAAGGTGGGTTCTAACAAATCTAGGGTTTCGATATTGAGAGGTTTGAAACCTAGTCTTTCAATTCAAAACCTAGGGCACGACTCAAAGGTGCAATTTTGATCGGTTTGACAAGATTTCGACTGGTTTTAAAGAAAATTCAAACCAAAATAAATCAATTAAAAAAGAACATAGACCAATTCAACTGGAAGACATAATGAATGGTTACCCTAATTCAATACATTTTGGATAAAGCACAGAGAATAGTATTTGTTTTACTTATAGATTTTTCACTTGAATGAGACCCTAATTTTGATCATTTTGAATACTGAAATGCTTTTCTCGATATTTTGGATGCTTCAAATTCATTTTCAATCTTCAATTATATGAAATTCTTCCAGTCGGATTCCAACTCATTCTCTCTACGAGCTCCACCTTCTTTCCTTCCAAGCGGTGGAAGAAATCCATGTGGCAACAACCCATTGAACCTGCTACTTTTTATAAAACATTATTTTAATCTTGTAGGGTCAGCAGGGAATGACTAAGATTAAATCTCAACGTTTCATCTCTATCATTGATTTAAAACCTTAAAGCGCTAGGTGTATAAGTGGAGACCAAGCCCCACACCTATGATAGTACACGTGTCGCTAGCCCGTTGACCCCACATCATTTCATAAACTTTTATTTTATTCTTGTGGGGCTAGCGAGGAGCAACTAGGATTAAATCCTCTGATCCAATGGTCAAAAAATCTATGCATGCAAAAAAGTTAATTTTAAAGAAGGGTACCCGACTAGGTCGACAAGACTCAGACCCTTGAGAATAAAACTTACTTGACTTATGTCAATTTAACATGAAATATTTCTACCTGACTTAGGAAGTATTAAAATGGTGGAAGAGTATTTGATGACTGACAAACCTAGACCAAGGGACCGATAAGAATAAGTTCATGATAGCTCAAGTGATAACTTGGGTAACTGGTAACAAGATTTGATAGGTCAACAAAAGATTAAAACTCCCAATGGTTTAAGACATGAAATTTGAAATGAGGGCTTCTAAATAAAACCCTAAACCCTACCCTTGGTATGGATGCAATAGATCATGAAAGAGCAAGGAACCAACTCAAAATTTTCAAAATTTTATAAGCTTTACCAATGGCTCACGCTCAAGGATGCATACCCCTGGCAGTTATGATGAGAATTCAGATCTCATGGTGAAGCAGACCAACACAGAGAAACAAAAACCCAGGAGCTTGCCATGATAAGGCAAGCAGACAGAAACCAAAAGCAAACACACCGGACCTATATACACTATTTATAGGACTATACAATGTACATGGAGAATAACCTATTTCGCTTCAAGAATTATCCATGTATTGACAACTCTATAATTTCACCTGTCAAGGATTGCAAGAAGTATGAGTCCTCTCCAAGTGTATCTACAATCAAATATGGGCCAAGCCATAGAGGATCAAATTTCCCATGTTTGCCTTTATCTTCCATCCTTGCATTCCACATTAAGACCATGCTTCCCACTTCAAATTTTCTTTCAATAACCTTCTTATCATACATATGCTTGACTTGAAGCTGAAAATTTTCATTTCTTGAAGCTTGATGAAACTAAGCTTAATGAAACTAGAAGAGAAGCTCATAAAAGAATTCAACTCACAGTAAAATTCAACTAGAAATTACAACTTTTAAAAGAATTCGATCCCTTTCATGCCTTATCTTTTAGAATAGAATAAACTAAGGTGAAGGAGAGTAGAGTATGAATGTGAAGCACTCAAATTGATTAAGAAAAAATGTGTAAAATTATTATGTAAGCATTTATGACAAAAAAATATTGTAATCTTATCGTAATCATTTCAATATGTTCTGAGGTTGGTACTCTGGGTTGGTGCTTAGATTGGGGGATTGGTGTCTCCTTTAGGTTGGTTCCTATAAATGTTTTTGGGGATTGGTGTCTCTAGTGGTTTGGTTCCTACAAAATTAATTGTAAGATCATATTTATTTATGTGAGGCTGGATTTGGGCAGTAGATCCAAGCATCTTTTCTCATTGTGGTTTTTCCCTGTAGGGTTTCCATGTAAATCTGGTGTTATCTTGTGTGATTGTTGATGTTTCTAATATTCTTAGTCATTCTTTGATGTTCACTCATATATTTATTATAGTTAAAATTTAATGATGTATTGATTCACCCCCCCTTCTTAGTATATTTGCGTGTTCAACATTTCAACCTCCACTAAGTAAAATATAAGAATGTTTAAGCATGTGCAATCCTAAGTGCAAGAGGTATTGACTAGAAATAAGAATATTCAGAAAGCTATAATGGAGAGATTGGGAAATATGAAAAACAATAAATAAAGGAGACTAAGGAAAGATAATGGAAAAATAAAAAAGGATGGATGAAGGAAAATAGGATAAACCCGTTGGAATCAGGGAACACTGAGAGGGAGGAGGGTGAATCAGTGTTTTGCAAATCTTAACTTTATTTAACTAATATTTAAACCATTTCAACATTAAACCAAAGGAAAGATGCAAACACACAAAGCAATCATCCAAACACCATAACATAAGGATTTTTATGTCAAAACCCTGTTAGGGGAAAAACCACGGTGGAGGTCAATCCACAATTTGAGTACTCAAATATAAGTTTTGTAAAATGGGAATGCACTTGCATTCAGGCTCACTGCCTAAAGCTCACTACTCAAAATAGAAAGGCTCGCTTCCTTAAAAAATATTCAAATTAAGTCCATCTGAAGGATTAAACTGAAGGAATAGCATCTTCTCATGCCTGGTTATAGTTCCGGTTAAACACATTTGATGATTTTTGACCTTCTGTCTGATTTTGTTCTTCTGCTCTGCTCTGCTCTGCAATTCACATCATAAATCCTTGCACAAGTGAATTCACTTTACTATCCTTCTAAATTTCACATCACACACTAACATACTTCACATCTTCTATCTCAAAATGATATCATCGATCACTTATATATATATATTCACAACTAAATATTCAATCAACCATATGTCGGCTTCAATAAAACATAAAATACTTTCCAACCATCGACTAAATCCACAAATGATTGTCAATGCACACCATCCAAAGTCGGCCATAGAATAGTAAGGACCTAAATAAGCATGTTCCAACACACAAAACATTTAAGCAATTACTCCTTAAGCATCCACAACGACTATATCCACCAAATCGGCCTTCTAGCACTGATAAACACAAAGTCAATACACCGGATCTCTTAATTCGTACACCCTTGAATGCACACCTAGATAATCCTTTGGATAAGATAGTACGAACATAAAAATACCTTTCTCTGAGATCCACAACTTAAAATGATAAGCTGATAATGCAAATAAGTTCATCTTGAGTCGGATACCCTGTTCTTCACTCAGTCTGCTGGTATGGATAAATACTGAAGTGTGGATCGGATCAAAGACTTAGGTTGCCATCAATGAAAACACCAGATGCCAACAATCTCTAGAAGCTATATTCCAACAATCTCCCCCTTTGGCATTGATGGCAACACTTAGTGAAAAATGACTAAGTGTCAGAGCCAATATATTGCAATCCTTCAATACTTCAAAAAGTTATAACTGACACAACTCCCCCTGAGTTTGATAATTCATTTTTCACTACTTTCTCTCCCCCTTTGAAATAAATGAAAAACATGTATTCAATATCCCCCTTTGAAATATGACCAAAAACTTGTTAATTCAAAACTGATTCAAAATTTGAAGACATACATCCGCTACTTGAGTTAAAAGATCATTTTGTACTTTTCTTTCATCTCTGGAAGAAATTTCTTCATGCTTCTATTGCAATCATGGTGATTATGATCATGCTGTTGTTTTTAGATGTCCAGTTAATAATCTTGATGAGGGATTTCAAAATTGTGATTGCATCCTCTAATTTCTCTCCTTTCCTCAGAATCTCAATCAATTGCTCCATTCTGCACTTAGTTAAGTCCTTTACTTTCCAAAAAGTGTCCACAAGCTTGTTTCTGGTGAATTGAAATTTTGTATGCTCAGACTGTAACTCTTGAATCCTTTTCTTGATTGCACCATCCTGATCCTGAAATATATCAAAGTTTTGTCCAATACTGTTCAATTTTGTTTTAATTTGTTCCAACTTTTCTTTGTATTTCCCAACTACATGAGGCCAATAGAGACAATAGTTGTAGATTTTATTTGCTGAGCTTATGCACTGTCTTAGCTGATTCATGTGTCTTTTTAACTTGGTGAGAGATATTTTGTATTGCTTGATGAGCCCAGTTTTTGACATATTTAGACTATGTTTTTAAATCACTTTTCTACTTTTTATTATGCTGAGACAAACATTTAGTGGTAATTATGGGAACAAGACATGGACTTTCATGCTTAAATACAATAATTTTATTATGACAAGTCTTTCCATGATTATTGCCTGAATGTTTTATTAGTTTGATAGAATAGGTATGCCTTGTGACTTTTTGTGATGACATGCCTTTCCTGCAACCTCTACTACTGAACTTCCTACAACCATATCTAAAATATTGTTTGCTCTGAATTAATGCTTAATGAATGTATAAATGAGGTGATGGATCATCTTAAAGGTTGAATGTGTTGAGCTAACTTTCTGCCATAGGAGTAGTTGTTAAGTTATTTGCAGGTACCACATCTTAAGGAGGAAATTCAGATTCCACTTGATTGCTGGAAGACTAATTCAATGAAGATTGATTCAACAACAAAGATTAAGGAGGCAGCTTCAAGTCGTCCACCATGCAAGGAAAGTGTTCCAAGAATCCAGCTTAGGTGTCTTGATGGCACATAAATCTAGGATGGTGGTGGTTTAAATCTTCAGAACTAATTTGACTTAGTTCTTCCTTTTTTTTATCCACCTCTTCACTTAGTTAGTTATGATGTAATAAAGACTTCCCATCTTATGAGGGAAGGGTTAGTTAGTTTTTAGATTTAGTTTTTAATAAATAGCCCGTTCTCCTTTAGAGAAAGGGCTAAAAGATTACTGTTGTAATACATTTTAGTTTTCAAAAATATAGTTGAAGATTGTGAGCTATGTACTTGTTAATATCAAATCAATAAAGGTGTTTATGAAGTTTATAGTCTAATATGTTGTTTATCCTTGACACTACCTTAGAGGGCCCACTTAGAGAGCTGTCTATCTTTTTATTCTGCAAGTTAGAACAGTTGCACTTCCTTTTATAGAGCTTAGTGTGACTATCCCTGTAGCTAGCAAAAATATAGAACTGTTAACTGTTCTTGCAGCCACTAGATGCAGAATAGTTTTGTCTTTCAGTTTTCATTCTAAGAAAGTTTAGCAAGTTAAAGTTGTTTCCAGTAACTTCAATTCTAAGTATATCATCTTTAGGAAGTTATACATGTCTGAAAGAGGTGATTAGTGCATATATTGTGCTGACCCATTTCAAGTCTACGTCCCTGGATTGATAATTAAATGAGGTCCTTTAGCAAGTTATGACTGTTGGTTGCGATGTTCAATCCCTGAGTAGAGGAATTCATGTTCCTAGTTATTAAGATGATTAAAGGACACTACATTTTTGGCGTTGTTGTTGGGGATGGTGTCAAACTGAGAATCTATTGTAGACATGTTAGTAGAAAGTTTGAAATTTCATTCCTAGTATTTAGATTAAAAGTCACTATTCCAACATTTTTCCATAGCTTAGACTTACTTTTTGCTGTATGCTTAGAAGAAGAGACCAATTTGGAAGATTCCTTCCTAGAAGATTAGATATCCAAGAAATTGACCTAGAATTTGTCCCAGAAGAACCATATTTGGATGTTGGTAAGGAATTAGTTACTTCACCCTCTTCCTCAAAGATAAGTTTAAACCTGTTTGATGAGCTTGACAACCTTGATCCACTCACCGAGCAATTGAATAATCTACACACTTACAATAACCATGACCCACATAATAAATCGCTTTCCCTTGTAATCTATTAGCCAGGAGATAACCCACGAACACCACTAAGGATGGCAAGACCTATTTTTCCATTTCCACTCCCTGAGCTACATGAAAATAATAACCTCAAGAATATCCCTGCCTCATTACTCCCAAAATTCTATGGACTTATTATAGAAGACCCTCATACCTTCTTGTTTAAGTTTGACATCCTATGTAGGAGTTATGATTACACTATGAAGCAAATAAGATGAAATTGTTTCCCTCTACTTTAAAGGAGTTAACCTTAAGATGGTTCATGGGATTACGTGGCAATGCAACAACCACTTGGGATGAATTAAAGGAGTTATTATTGGGAAAGTATAAAGAATATTGTAGAGGGAATGATGTGAGAGGAGATGACATCTTCAAGATGTCATAGAAAGAGGATGAAACCTTGGAAGACTATGTGTCCAGGTTTTTGTTCAACGTGCAGAAAAATACAACATCAGTTGAATGAGGAGTCTAAAAAAATTCTCTTTCTAAGGGGAGTTAATGATACTTGCATGGAAGCACTAGACCTCATGGCTGGAGAAGATATCACCCAAATCGATTGGGATGATATCAAGAAGATCTGTCTCAATTACTCTAGAGAAAATGTGAAGAAAGGCAGAGGGTTCAGACCCTCCATTGCAAAAGGAAGTGGCTTAGGCATGTCCAAGGGGGAGATTTCTAATCTCTTGTCTGACTTCAAGAAAAAGATATTATAAATGATGTAGCTACTCAACTGGACACTATGCAAGCTAGGAGGAAGAAAGATGAAGTTGAGGCAATGCTAGCTGAATATTGCCCTCACTGCAAACAAAGGAAGAAGGATTGCAGATGCAAGGCGGTGGCTAATTTGGAGGTGCAACATCTTCCCATTGAGTTCAAACCAATAGAAGGAGATGAAGAAGTGTTCTCTGTTGCTCAACGTAGGCCTTGGGCCTCAAGACAAGGTATGCCTTAGGACCCTTTGCAAAATTTTGGTTCATATAATAATCAGTGGAAAAAATAGTACCCTCCACATTATGGCCCATATTCCCAACCTTAGTGGAATAATCCTTGTCCAAATGCTCAACAAAACTATTGGCAACCCCCACAAGGGAATTGGCAGTCACCACAGCAAAATCAGTGGCAACCTCCACAAGGGAATTGGCAGCAGTCTAACCAGTGGAGAGGAGGCCAACAATGGTCAAATCAACCCGCTGGATTCCTGCAACAAACCCAACAACAGTCAATCATTCCACCTCCTACAACTAATCAGAGCCAAAATCCTAAGCCAACCTAGTTACCTCCTCAAGCAACACCTAATCCAAATAATCAGCCTCAGCAGCAACAACAAGTTTATTTCACTGACCCCAATCAACAGCCTGCTTATGCTCTCAACTTGAGTAATATTAACTTACGGTCAAGAATAGTGTTACCTACACCATCTCCTCCCATAATCTCATAATTGCCATATGAGGAGAATGAGCAAGAAGATATTAATGGCCAAGTTCAAACCAATGAGCCCATGCAAAGTCCATCATTGCCTAAAGTATCCAATAAGCCTCCACCTCCTTTTCCATAAAGGTTGGAAGGTGAAGTTCAAAAGCAAGAAGAGCCTACCTTTGTCATTCTTGACTAGCTAAAGCACATATGTGTAAAAATTCCTTTGTTCCAAGCAATTAAGGAAGTACCTATCTATAGCAAGGATATTAAAGAAGCATGTTTAAAGAAGCTGGGTAGGAAAAAGAAAGACCCTCAAACTATTCATGTCTTAGGTCAACTCTCCGATTTGATGCTAGGGAAGCTTACCATCCCAAAATATTCAAACCCTGGCAGCCCTGTTGTAGAAATCATTATTAATGGGGTTTAGATAAAAAATGCTTTAGTAGATCTTGGAGCAGCTATCAATGTCATGAAAAAAGATCTTGTACTAAAGCTAAGTATTTCAGACCTAAGGCCTATACCTACAGTCTTGCAACTCATTGATAGTTCAATTGTCAAAACTGATGGAGTAGTTGAAGACTTAGTAGTCACCCTAGATTCATGGGAATATCCTACTGATTTTATGATTTTATCTCCAAAAGCATCGCTAGGAGGTTATCCTGTAATTCTAGGAAGGCCTTGGTTAGCCACTGTAGATGCTTATATAGGATGTAGGTCTGGTAACATGACTATCTCTGATGGGTATAGCACCAAGAAGCTCACCCTTTATGCTCCTGCTTAGCCTCAACTTGAGTTAGGACAAGCAGTCTAGCCAGATTTGGGGGACGATGTGGAAGATATGAATTTTGTGGAAAATCTAATGATGATCACAAGAGAGCCTTTTATTACAAAACAAGAAGAGGAAGATATACTATTTAATGTCCTTCTGAACAATTATGGTATTGAATACCCCTTTTGTGAAAAAGTTCTATGTTCTTTACAGACAATTCTTCCTCCGCCCACTTCAGCTCATTATCCTGCAACAACTGACTGTTTGCACACCTTATTGCCCCATGAGGTAAAAATGCCTTTTCTGTTCGAAGTATCTATGCTTGAATTGACTTCCCAAGTAGAAGTTGCTGCAGGAAAAACTTTGAATATCAATAACAAACTTACCAATGAGTAGCAAGAGTCAATGGTCCAAATGCTTACTACCCAAAAGCCAAATTTTGCCTGGGATTATAGTGACATGAAAGGACATGATCCAAAGCTATGTACACACCGAATTTTCATCAATAGTGAGTTCAAACCTATTAGACAACCCCATAGGAGAATCAATCCAACCTTGAGAGAAATTGTTAAAGAGGAATTGCAGAAGATGTTGAATGCTGGCTTTATCTACCCAATCTCAGATAGCTAGTGGGTTTCTCCATTGGTTATTGTTCCTAAGAAAGGAGGAAAATGGAGAGTGTCTGTGGATTACAAGGAGCTCTACTCGACAATAAAGAAAGATCACTTTCCTCTTCCCTTCATTGATTAAGTCCTGGATAATCTATCAGGGAAAAAGTATTTCTCCTTCCTTGATGGGTTCAGTGGATATAATCAAATAAAGATTGCTCCTGAGGACCAGGAAAATACTACTTTCACATGCCCCTGGGGAACATTTGCCTATTCAGTCTTGCCTTTCGGTCTCTATAATGCACCTGCAACTTTCCAAAGAGCTATGATTAGTATTTTCTCAAATATCTCTTATGAATGTATGGAAATATACATGGACGACTTTACTGTTTATGGTGCAAAATTTGAGGAGGCCTAGGAAAATTTGAAAAAGGTACTACAGAGGTGTGAAGATCATAACTTGTCACTAAATAGTCAAAAGTGTTTCATGATGATGCAAGAAGGAATTGTGCTTGGTCACTCTATTTTTGCTGCAGGAATACAGGTAGATCCCTCTAAAATTGAAGTCATATCTAGTCTACCCTTTCCTACCAAGAAAAAGGAACTTAGAAGCTTTCTAGGACATGTTGACTATTATAGAAGATTCATTAAGGATTTTAGTTAGATTGTAGGGCCCCTATACAGTTTACTAAACAAAGATGTAGAGTTTTCTTGGACAACAGAATGTGAAAAAGCATTCCTTGATCTGAAGATTGCTCTTATTCAAGCACCTGTATTAAAAGGACCTGATTGGTCACTTCCATTCCATATTCATACAGATGCATCAGATTATGCTATTGGTGTTGTCCTCGGACAAAAGGGTGGTTCAACTGAGCATGCACTGTATTCTATCAACAAGAACTTGCAAGTAGCTAAACTCAACTACACTATTACAGAAAAAAAAATGTTGGCAATCATCTATGCTCTCAAAAAGTTCAGGCATTATATCATAGGCTATCAGTTATTTGTCCATACTGATCATGCAACAATCAGGTATCTCATGAACAAGAGCTCAATTACAAGGAGACTGGCTAGATGGTTGTTGCTGATGCAAGAATTTGATATTACAATTGTGGACAAGCCAAGTAAAGCCAATGTGGTTGCTGATTTCCTGTCTAGAATTCAAAGGCAAGATGACTCTGCACTTATAGAGGATTCCTTTCCTGATGAACATTTGTTTTCTATCAAATTCATTCATCCATGGTATGCAGATATAGCAAATTATCTGGCTGCAGGAAGAACTCCTCAACTCTCACCTAAGGAAAAGAGATTGTTAGTAGAGAAAAGCTTTAACTTCTCCTGGATTGCCGATTGCATGTTTTATATAGGATCTGATCAAGTGATGAGGATATGTGTACGAGAGGAGGACACTCATGACATACTACATGCAAGCCATGATGAACCTTGTAGAGGAAATTTTGTTGCTAAGAGGACAACAATGAAAATCTTAAATACTGGCTATTATTGGCCAACGTTACATAGAGATGCAGCCAAATATACCAGGAGATGTGACAGATTCCAAAGGATGGGGAGGCCGACCAGATAAGATGAAATGCCTCTATTTCCACAAGTTATTATTACACCCTTTGACAAATGGGGACTGAACTTTGTAGGCCCAATTGATCTGCCTTAAAACAGTAAGTCTTACATTCTTATATGCACAGATTATGTAACAAAATGGGTGGAGGTTAGACCTATGAAGCATGCTAGGGATAATAAAATAGTAGAGTTCCTCTATGAAGAAATCTTCACCAGATTTGGTGTTCCTAGGGAAATAGTGGCAGACCAAGGAGCACAATTTACCTCTACTCTGATTACAACCTTAGTAAATGAATACAACATAAGGCACAAAAAGTCAACTCCTTATCATCCACAAGCTAATGGCCAAGTTGAGATCACTACTAGAGACATAGAGGAAATTTTAACAAAAACTATAGATCTGCATAGAAAGGATTGGGCTGCAAGGTTACCTGAGGCTATATGGGCCTATAGAACTACATGGAAGATTGCTACAGGATATACACCTTTTAAAAATGGTGTATGGTAAGAAAGCTATGATGCCAATAGAGTTTGAACATAAGACTCTCATAACAGCTTTGGAAATGAACATGAAGTTAACAACTGCACAGAGGGAAAGAGTCATGCAACCGAATGCCTTGGATGAGCTCAGGAAGAATGCCCTTCAACATACTAAAATGATACAAAATTAGCGAATCAGGTGGCATGATAAGTATATCAAGGAGAAGAAATTCAAAGCAGGAGATTAGGCTCTGCTTTATGACTCAAGGTATAAAGACATTCAAGGGAAATTGAAGACAAGATGGTTGGGCCCATATGAAATAGAAAAGGTATTTGACAATGGTGTTGTACAATTGAGGACCATTGATGAGGTCAGGTTTAAGTTATTGGTCAATGGGTATCGCTTAAAGCTTTATTTCAAGCCCATTGACAAGGAAGAATTTATGAAATAATTTCAATTTGAGTAGGAAACTATTAATCCTGTAGCTGAAGGAATTGAGACTCGACTCGATTCCCTAGGCCATGCATGAAAGTGCATAAAAATATCATAATAAAGGGGTTATCCACAAGGATCCCCATTCCATCCAATCATCCCATTTGCATTCCATACAATCTCTTTTTCTGCCACCTCATCCACCTGTCATACACCGCACCATCCACGTTTGTCAGGATGACCTATTACAATCAGGAAGATGGATCACATCAAGCAATCATGGTGGATCATCCTAGGTAAGCTCCACTTCAGTTAAAGATTGATTAGTTATTTCATTCATTATGTTTATTTAAGTATTAATTATGACAAACAAAATGTCTTATATGGCTGCAATATCCTTAGGCTTTTTCCACACATTTGAGCATATTTTCTAATTTATGACTGTTAGCCACATTGTTGTTTCCGCCACCACAAGGCCTTGTCACATCAACTATTACTGTCCTTTCGGCTTAAGCTCCAGATTTTTGAAAATTTGCAATAAATAAACAAAATCCCATTACTTCCTGCAATAATGACCAGGCATGTCTTTTGCTCTTCCATGATTAAAAATTTCTTTCTATTTTACCACTTCAGTTAAGATGTTTGAATTCATTGTTTCTATTTTTCTGCATCTTTTGAAAGTGGTTCAAAAGTTTTGATTGAGGGGAGAGTAAGCAGAGAGGTTCATTTGAAGTTGTAGGAAGTCAAATTTGGGGGTATAAATTGAAATAGCCAAGTTGAATTCTCGCCTGAAGCGTTGAGTTACAGAAACAGTAGCAAAATGGGAGGCTAACCAATTCGACATGAACCAACAGACCATAACGTCCTGTTACAAGATGTGCAACACTTGCCACCATTTAGACAATACAGGTGGCTTAATTATTTTCTTAAGCTTGAAAAGTTTGATGAGAACATTGTAGAAGAATTCATAAGGACATTTCATGAAGGAAAGGAAAAAGTTAGGGGAATAAAAATCGAGGCATCAGTAGATAGAATTGCAGAAATCATAGGGTTGCCATAGACTAGTGAGCTATTTCCTCGAGCAAGGGATGCACAGAGTGCTAGGCAGAGTTTACTCGGCCTAGTAATCCTCATTTACAAGTGGATAAGCAAGGCATCCAAAGAATGAGTTTTCCACAGGACTTGATACCACAGGCAGGTTATATAATCAAATATATAACATGTGAAGGTTGGTTTTCTATTTTACATTCTCATCATTTAAAACTCTTATCTCATTTATGCCATGGCCTGTTAATGAACATTCTTGATTTCCTATACAATCTACTCTCTAATAGTGCTGCTGAGTTTTAAAAGGGTAGAATTAACTCTATCTCCCACCATTTCCTTATAAAGTTGCTTGTTGAAAAATCTGTTAAGGATGTATTAGGGATGACTTGGGAAGAGTTTGTTGTTAACTTTAACCCTAGGGTTCAAAATATTGGACCTAGAGGGCAGCCTCTCACCTTTAAACAATGAGCCTCTCATTCCATAGGCCAGTCCTCGACTACCGCATCTCCTATTCCAGAGTCATCTGATTCACAGGACGAAGTTCCTCTTTCTAAGAAATTTTCCAAACAACTAGTACAAACCCCTGTTTTAGACTCTGAGCCTTCCTCCAAAAATAAAAAGGGGAAGTCACCCATTGTGGCACCCACTCCTAAATCTGTTAAAAGGAAGAAGACAGAGGAATCACTTGATCCTGCAGCCAAAACCCCAAAGAAATATAAAGCAATTCCTACTCCCTTGCAAAGAAGCTCTAGACTCCAGAATCAGGCAACTCAACAATCACTCGATGCCTCTCAGGTCACACCATCAACCTCAGACCCTTTTGGTCCTGTACTTGAGGAGAAGGAACTTATTGTTGATGAGACTGAGAGTATTACTCAAGGAGTTGGCCTTGATGAGTTAGCAACCATTGCAGAACAAATGTAAGAGGGGATGGCAGATCGGCTGTAGGAAGAAGTGGAATGTACTGAGAAGGAGGAAATAACCATTGTAATTCAATCAGAAGGAGAAAGTGAAAATAATGAAATGAAAAATGCAACACCTACTATTCAGGAAGACATACTAGAGCATCATGTGCCTCAGGAAGAATAAGAAAAATGACAACTGGATGATGAAATAGAACAAGAAATATTTGGGAAATCCAATGACACATAAATAATTGAGGAAGCAGAGCAAGAAAAAGTTGATACACCTGAGAAAATTCAGAAGCCACCTGCAACAAATTATAACCATAGGCCTCTGCTCCATGTTACAAATTTTGTTGTAGGAATGACATGTTTTACAGAACTTCAACATCAATGGACTACCTATGAGCTGGAATTGAGAGATTGCAAAGGATAATCTAGAACAAGAATTTGGAAATTGCTAATCTAGTAGACACTCTCAACAAAGTAGTTGAACTTGTTCCACAGCTAATGCAATACAGATCACCCTCACCTATTTACACAATGTACCTAAAAGAGTTATATCTGAACTTCCAATTGATAAGGATCTGGCAAGGTAAAAAACCTTCTTTGAATACCCAAGAAGAATTTTATGATGCGTATAGGGACTCACCTCAGCATGTCAGATACCTTCTATGTGAGTTTTATTTGCACAGCTTGGTTGTACCTCATGATAAAGAATGGAATCCCCTGTGCTATGTTGGGGACATACACATCAGTGCTCTGATCTCCTGGACCATAAATGAAATAAGCAGGGGAGAGCAGTTTGATGGATAAAAACATGATGAGGTTAACATGCCACTCACAGTGAGAAATGAATCCAAAAGAGAGATGGGTATCTATTTTGTTAGGAAGAAGCTATGGGTAGATGAGAGGTCTAGGCCACTAATTGAACCATTGAGACAAGAGGTATTTAATCACTACTCCCAAATTACAAACAATGATCTTGATGTTGCCACCCAGCATATTCAAACAATATGGGAGTACTTACCATTTCAGTTAGGAAAGGCAGAGCCGCACACCCCAAATACCCTGTATGTAGCCACTCGGAGGGCAGAAAGATATATGAGAAATGTGAGAACAAAGAAAGAGAATTGGTTGCCATTAGTCATGAAACCATCCATTCTCTTATGGCCACTGTTGGCCATGCAGGGGGAAAACAACACTTATAGCAAGAACTCTGGGGATAGCAGATGGCAACGACTGGAATCTATGCGAGCTCACTTTTGGAGTTTTCAGCATGGGGAATGTGGACAATAGTAGAATGCTGATTTGAGGGAATTTTCTCAAAGAAAGAATACCAGACTTGTTGAACAGCCCAACAAGTAGTCGGTTGAGGGGAAATGATGAGCCTAGTTTTTGGCATATTTAGACTATGTTTTTAAAACACTTTTCTATTTTTTATTATGCTGAGACAAACATTTAGTGGTAATTATGGGAACAAGACATGGACTTTCATGCTTAAATACAATAATTTTATTATGACAAGTAAATCCATGATTATTTCTTGAATGTTTTATTAGTTTGATAGAATAGGTATGCCTTGTGACTTTTGTGATGACATGCCTTTCCTACAGCCTCTACTGCTGAACTTCCTGCAGCCATATATGAAATATTGTTTGCTCTGAATTAATGCTTAATGAATGTATAAATGAGGTGATGGATCATCTTAAAGGTTGAATGTGTTGAGCTAACTTTCTGCCATAGGAGTAGCTATTAAGTTATTTGTAGGTACCATGTCTTAAGGAGGAAATTCAATTTCCACTTGATTGCTAGAAGACTGATTCAATGGAGACTGATTCAACAACAAAGATTAAGGAGGCAACTTCAAGTCATCCACCATGCAAGGAAAGTGTTCCAAGAATCCATCTTAGGCATCTTGATGGCGCATAAATCTAGGATGGTGGTGCTTTAAATCTTCAGAATTGATTTGACTAAGTTCTTCCTTTTTGTATCCACCTCTTCACTTAGTTAGTTATGATGCAATAAAGACTTCCCATCTTATGAGGGAAGGGTTAGTTAGTCATTAGATTTAGTTTTTAATAAATGGCCCATTCTTCTTTAGAGAAAGGGCCAGAAGATTACTATTGTAATACATTTTAGTTTTCAGAAATACAGTTGAAGATTGTGAGCTATGTACTTGTTAATATCAAATCAATAAAGGTGTTTATGAAGTTTATAGTCTAATTTGTTGTTTATCCTTGGCACTACCTAAGAGGGCCCCCTTAGGGAGTTGTCTATCTTTTTATTCTGCAAGTTAGAATAGTTGCACTTCCATTTATAGAGCTTAGTGTGATTGTCCCTACAGCTGGCAGAAATACAAATTATCAACTGTTCCTACAGCCACTAGATGCATAATAGTTTTGTCTTTCAATTTCCATTCTAAGGAAGTTTAGCTAGTTAAAGTTGTTTCCAGTAACTTCAATTCTAAGTATAGCATCTTTAGGAAGTTATACATGTCTCAAAGAGGTGATTAGTGCATATATTGTGCTGACCCATTTCAAGTCTACATCCCTGGGTTGATAATTAAATGAGGTCTTTTAGCAGATTATGACTACCGATTGTGATGTTCAATCCCTGAGTAGAGGAATTCATGTTCCTAGTTATTAAGTTGATTAAAGGACACTACACTACTTCTTCAGATGTAAGATTAATTCTTCTTCTTCCCTATTTTGAGACTCAGAGTCCATGATTTCTTTGATGCATTCAATCATTTATTCTAGAAAATATTCTACAAACTCTTCAATTTGATCTGGTTGTGCAGAACATGAGCACTTAGTACACTTAAAATCACATCCTATTCATATGAAGGTCTGATAGACCATAATTTCGAAATTTTCTGCATTCCACCTTCCTCATGAATAAGCTACAATAGTTTTTCTTTGGTTAAGTCACCTTCATCTTCACTTTCTTCTGTCATAGCCTTTTCTTGTTCTAGTTTGGCTGATTCCAGTTGTTTTCCTTGTGTGTCCTTAGTTTTCTTATCAGATTCATCATCTGGTATATCTACAATGACCTGTTCTTTTCCTTTTCCTTCAATTTTAGAATCTTGCATGTTGGAGGAGTATAGACAACAGTTTATTTTTCTCTTTTCTTCTTTCTCTCCATCTCACCAAAAGAGGAACCAATTCAAGTGCCCTTACTGGGAGAGAAATATCAACTGAGCCAAACTTTCCTAGCAAAATTTTAAAGAAATTTCCATATTCTTGATCACAGTTTGTCAAAATTTTAGAGTGTGCGTAAATTTGTTTGCACACCGGTTCATTTTCTTTCCACATCACATTGTTTTTCATCGTAAGAAATTCAAAAAGTACATTACTAGACATATAATCATAGTACCAAACTTGAAAGGGTAATCTATCATCTTTGTCAATTGCACATTCTCCATCAATTGATCTTTCAACAATCCGTAAAGGTCAAAGTCTTGATCTTCCATTATCATTTTGTGTGAAATGTAGACTACACCTACCGAAGTAGCACCTTCTTTGTTTCTGAAGAAGATTTTGTAGGATATTCCATGCACAATGTATCTTGTCATAGAGTTTTTGATTGTTGAGATTATTAGTGCCCTTTGATCTCCAATAACTCCAGTTAGGGTTTCGACTTCTTTATTTTGGATAGACTTCTTTCTTGGTATATCCCCAATTTTGCATAATCAGTTAAATTTTCAATTACTTCTTTTGAAATAAGGTGAGGTTTGTCCAGAATTAGAGTGTTGTCATTCAATCTGCTCAAAATAAACTTAACGATTTCTGCGTTCTCGAAATACGAAAACTCATTCCAAATGTCCATTTTTTGTTTTTAGCTTCTTTCAACCATTTCAATTCATTGAGCAATAAGAAGCTCCTTACAAATCTAATCTTCTCACTATTATACTCATCTAGATTGATCATTCCTTTGATTTGCTCCATTTTTCCTTCCATACTCATGTTTCATTTTTATCAACCGTACACCAAATTAAATGATTTTTTTTGAAGTACCTGATGAATTAGGGTTTCGCAGCCGAAATACCTTCACGCCTTTGAGATTATGTTGGAGAGTGCTCTCCTTCTTCTTTCCTTTGATAAAGTGGAAAATGAGAGTTTCAACATGTCTTTTTATAACTTCGCACACCTAAATTTTGTTGTAATAAATGCTTTTACCCTAGGTGTTCCAGATACCTTGTTTTCTTAGACAGCCAAAGAAAAATTCTTTTGTGGACCTATGATTTCTTGAATTTCCTTGTGAATGTTTTCTAAATCATCTGTAGATCATTAATACTGCTATTTGACAATCTTTCATGTTCTGGTACCAGCTTACGCACAAGGGAAAAATTATTTTCTTGAAAAAATCCCCTAGGCCAATGGCCTAAAATCAATTTCTAGAGGAATTATTGGAAGAAGGTTTTGATACAGAACTATTTCTTGCATCAGACTTGATCTTTCTTACCCATGTATTCTTCATTTGATCTCTTATTTGATCTACAGTCATCTTCCCTTTATCTTTATCATCTTTCTGTGTATTTCTACCTTTGTATGCCAGACCTCTTTAATCCATATTTTTGTTTCCGCAGAATCTTGCAATGTGACCGTATTTGTTGCAATTGTAGCACATAGTATTTCCTTGTCCAAAACAATCATTCCATTGATTTCTTCTTGATCTTCATTGGTTAGCAATATTCCCAAATCTTCCACAGGCATAAAATTCAACATTCCTTCTATTGACAGAGTTGTTTGACACATTTTTGCATTCAATTGACTTATGACCAAAATTTTTGCAATTCAAACACTGACCGAAGAATGATGAATGAATTGATTTAATTTTACTTCTATATTGAGCTGCCATATGACCAAATTTATTGCAAGCAAAAAATTATCCATTAAAATTTTGAGCAATAGGTTGTCTTACTGGATGCCTTTTTGCTTTGTTCATCAGATTTCCTTGCTTGAAATTCCTTTGTCTAGATCTGGAACATTCTCCTTTCTCATATCCAAGGCCTCACTTGTCATTTTTGTTCTTCTGTCCTTGAGTTAGCTCATCAAGATTAATTGAGCTAATCTTAAACTTCTCCTTGTATTGATTTGTTGTAGTAAGGTCATCACTGAGAATAACAATCTATTTTTCAAGCTCTTCTTCATTGTTTCTGGATTGTTGCAGTTCAATTTCCAACTAAATGAATTCACCATTTACCCTTCTGCATTCATAAAAAAATTCTTTTAAGGACTGAGCAAGGTTCTCCTCATTCTTCTTTCTTTCTTCAATCTCCTTGGTTAGCTTCATCACCATAGATTCCATCTCATGTTTTAGGGTAGCATTGTCTTTGGCAAGATTTTCACATTCTTCAATTATTTCCTTCACAATTTGATTCAAGTGAACATCATCCATGCTTCTGCTCTCTTTTTGCTTAATTTGATCACAAAGATCCTTTCTCTTCTCCCTGGATTTAACAATCTGATCCTTCAATGTCTAAATGAATTTCTCGACATCCTTAAGATTTTCTCTCAATTCTTAGACTTTTGCTTTAGATTGATCAAGATCATCAAGCACTACCACAAGATTTTTGGCAAGAGACACTGCAAATATCATTTGGTGTTATCATTGATGGAAACCCTAGTCGATGATTGGATCCGCACATCATCATTTGATCATACTAGTAGTCAGATTGAAGATAGTCAAGGAAGAACATAGCATACAAAAATTTTGTGTTCATTGATTCGCATGAAGACTTTTTGTTATTATTTTGAGTTGTGGATCTCAGGGAAGATATTTTGGTATACATACCTCCTTATCCAGGGTACACATTCATTGGTATATGAGTTTGAAGATCTAATTAATTAATTTTCTATTCATCAATGCATGAAGGCCAACCTCGATTGACATAACATGTCGGAGATGTTTGGGAAGTATTTGTTTTAGTATTTTTGTGGTCATCAATATTCATTTAGGTCCTTACTATGCTATGACCAACTTTGGTTGATGCACATCAAGAATTAATCATGGATTGAGCCAACAATTTGAAAATATTTTTACTTTTGTTTGAGCCGACAACAAGCAATTAAATTCTTACTCGTGGATACATATAAGTGATCGATCATATCATTTTAATATATGAAAAAGGTTTTTCCAATATGTGTTACGAATATCAGAAGGGTTACAGAGTGATTATGCACAGTTTCACTTATGCATTAAGGATTTTGTGATGCGAGTTTGAGTAGAGTAGAGCAGAAGTGCAAAATCAGTCAGAAGTATAGAAGATCGATTGTTGAGCCTAACCAAAACTGTAATCAAGAATTTGTAGATGCTATTCTCTTAGTTCAATTTCTCCGATGGATTTAATCTGATTATCTTTGTAAGATAGTGAGTCTTCTTTAAGAAGTGAGTTGTAGGCAATGTGCCTGAATGCAAGTGCATTCCCATATTGTAAACCTTCTTTTGAGTATACTCAAATCATATTGTGGATTGTCCATCCACCGTGGTTTTTCCCCTAACAGATTTTCCACATAAAAATTCTTATGTTATGGTGTTGTGGTTGTTTGCTTTATGTCCATGCATATTTATTTTGATTGAATGTTATAGATTCTTGAATGATCATATCAACAAAGTTAAAAATTGCAGAACACTGATTCACCCCGCCTCTCAGTGTTCCTTGGTTCCAACAATTGGTATCAAAGCCTACTTCCTCAGAAGAAGTTTAATAGCTTGGGGAAGATCAGGGAAAGTAATTCAATGGATTCAAGCAGTCTTCAACAACTTTTGGTGGCTCTAAATGATCTTGAACAGTCAAAATCTAAAGTCCAGAAATTGCAAGCAAACCTCATGGATGCTGAGAATTTCATTGTCTTTAAAAGATAAAATCAATAAGTCTAGGGAGAAGAGAAAGGAACTCTGTGATTAGATTAAGCAGAATGATAGTAAGAGCATTGAAGATGAACAACTCAGTCAAGTCCTGAAGGAAAAGATAGAAGAATGTGAAAATCTTACCACAGATAACACAGTCCTAAGCATGAGATGGAATCTATTATGATGAGAATGACCAAGGAGGTTGAAGATAGAAAGAAGAATGAAGATAAGCTTGCACAATCCTTGAAAGAAAAATATGAAGAATGCAGTTGTTTGGACAATGAATTGGAAAAATCTAAAAACAATGAGGAAGTGCTTGAATTTTGTTTTGATGATCTCAGAGATGAACTTGCTACTACAAATGAATTCAAGGAGAAGTTCAAAATTAGCTCAGCCAATCTTGATGAATTGATTAAAAGTCAAGGGGTAGAAGGTGACAAGCGAGGACTTGGATATGAGGAAGGAGAAAGTTTCGGATCTAGACAAAGAAGATTTAGGCAAGAAAATCAGATGAACAAATCTGGAACGTATCTGGTAAGACAAACTAATGCTCAAAGATTCAATGATTACTATTTTTTTTGTAATAAATTTGGTCATGTGGCTTCTCAATGTAGAAGTAGAATGAATTCAAATGGTCAATCATTCTCTGGTCAATGATTTGACTACAAGTATGGTCATAAGTCAAATGAATGCATAAACAAGATGAATAACTTTCATAGAGCTATCAGATGTTATACATGAAATAGATTTGGGCATATTGCTAACCAGTGTAGATTAAGAGAAAATCAGTGGAGCAACTGGTCTGGATAGAGAAATGTTGTGTGCTATAACTACAACAAATTTGGTCACATTGCTAGATTCCGTTGGAACAGAAAAGGTCCAGTAAATCAAAACATGTAGAAGGATGTTAAGGGAAAAGGCAAAGTCACTACTGATGTGATCAAGAAGCAAATGCAAAATAAATGGGTGAAGAAAAGTCCCTCTATTGAAGGAAATGCACCAGCACTAGAACCTGCTTTTGGTAATTCCTCTGGGAAGCTTAGGGGGAGTTGTCAAGAAAATATCTTAATCCCCTGCCGGTAACTGACACTGGGATGTGGATAAGTATAGTAAGTGCATAGATGCTCTATAGATGATTTTGAATCTATTGGAGAGAGTATTATGCAGTATTGGAGGTCTGTAAAATAATTATCTTTCACAACACAAGGAAGCAGGGTAACCAGATGAGTTAGGGTAAAAGGAATTTACTGTGCAATAAGGGTTAGGTGTGTGAGTGATAAAAGGTCATTTTTATCTTTCATTTGCCACTTTGTGTTTTGAAGAAAAGAAGTTTGGAGAGATTTGAAGCAAACTTTGGCAAATTGAGGCGGAATTCAAGTATGAAGGAGCTTTCAACAATCAAACTCTAATCCGATGAAAAGGTATTTATCAAAAACTCTTGCAAATTTGTGAATTTGTGAAAATGAATACTCCATTGGTAGTTGATATCAAGGGCAAAACCCGTCTGAAATTTAAATGACATCCTTTCAAATCTGTCGAGACAGACCTGTTAGGTGCATTTTTGTCTATTTCTTACAGAGTCTCACATATTGAAGATATTAGGGCATACATCCAAACAAACATTGAAGAGTTAGGAGGCTCACAACTACTAAATTTGTATAACAATCACATTATAGGAGAAGACTTATGTGTCAAATCGGAATTCAAAACCCTAGAAGAGAAGACATTTGCATAGATTGTTAAATTTCCCATCTTTGAAGAGAGCGAATGGGTTCGATAAATCTTGAGTCGAGTTCATGTAGAATTCATGTGGTTGAATCAACCCTTCAAGATTACAAAAGAAGCTATAAGTGTTGTTACAGGTTTAAGTTCCTCCTGTGGATTACCGATTTTGAAATCAGTAAAGAATCAAACAGTTACTGATGCAACCGGTTCTAAGTATGACAGAAGAGCGATGACGATTGATGATATTGTTGATATAGATGTCAAATTTGCATCTATGGTTATTGGTTATAATATCTATCATTCCAACCGAGACAATTATGTATCTGACACAACCATTTATGTAGCATATTAGATGGTAAAGGAAAATGCAGACTGTGATCTATGTGAGTTACTTAGAAGTCAATTGATGGAAAATCTTGGCAAAATCAAGAAGGATAAGAAGATTTCCTTTAAGAATGGTAATTTGTTGTTATGCTTGTTCTTTTACTTTATGAATGAAGTTTTGGGATTTGGGAAGGTACAATGGCAAAAAGATAAACCTATAGCCGCTCGAACCAGAGATCTTTTGCACAAATTTGTAGATATTAAGACAAATAATGCTACAATATGGGGATATTTCAAAAAATTCAAAGTATGATGCATGCTAGAGAAAGAATTCCCACATCTATTGTGGAGAGGTATAAAGATACTATCTGCTTTATGGTTGACATTGATCAATGCCTAATGGAAGCAACAGATCCTAGAATAGTCTAGATTATGCCAATGGGATATGAGGTTGAGGAAAAACATTTTGGAAATGTATGCTGAACATTTTTTGAGAAAACCTTAGGATTCATGAAAAGAAAGATTTGGTACTTTTTTAGAAAAGGATATACAGGTACACAATGAACTAAGGAAACCTGTGATAGTCAGAAGAGTAAGAAAAGAAGTGGAAATCATTACAGAAAGAATGGGTATATCTACATAAAAGGTAAGAGAAGCTAGAAGGAAGAGAGAAGAAGCTAAAGCAAAAAAAGAGCCAGCAAGAACTGAACTTGCTAGTCCAATAGCATCCTCTGCCCGAACTAGGTCAATAAGATGCTCTACATCCCTATCCACCCCTGCAGCAAAGCCAATTCCTATGCAAATTCAAATGAAGACATCTAGTAAGGAAGGAAAAAGAAAGAAGGATACAAGCAAAAGAGTTTATATGGAAGCTCTGAAGATGAAGAAACAAAATATAATGGAGTAAGAGAAATTAAGCATCAAGGTACAAAGGCAGCAAAATTTTCTAAAAGCAAGCCCTCCGGTGAAGCAGATAAATCAAAGAAGAAGGTACAAATTGAAAAACTTGGTATGTCAGTAGAAGAGGTTGAGAAAGCTTTGGTCAAAGATGGAAATCTTAAGCCACTTTGTAAATGGTATGAAACCTTTGATAAATCTAGCCAAAGAACTCTTGAGGAGGCTACAATAAAATATTTAAATATTTTCAATAAGGTTCTTATTGAAATAATGCCCGGTTTACCTAAAAGCTTGTATGAGATTTTGGAAATGAGAAGAGTAAATGCTAGAACAGAAGAAGAGAAAATGAGAGAGAGAATTCTTGTAGAGTTATGTCTGGTGATATCTATGGAAGAAATGAAGGAAATCCTAAATAAAACTAATAAAGAATTCAAGAGCAAGACAAGGGTGAATAAGCTTATGATTGGATAGACTAAAGAAGTTGTAGAAGAAACTAAACAAATTTTGAGAATTTTTTTGTTAAGTAACAAAATTGACATTGTCTCTGAAGAAACACATGATAAAGATGTCTCATCTGGTCTAGTAGAAGAAGAAGAAAAACAAGATACAACTGAGGATGCTTAGATTCCTCTTGATGTGGATAATATAGAAGTACCTATGGAGATTGAATCTCTTGAAATTTTATTGGTTGAGAAAGTTGAGATTCCTAAAGATAAGCAAGAATCTACAACTGAAGAAATGGTGGTTGAGGAAAAGAAAGTTGATGTGAAGGAAGTTATAGTGGAAGCAAGAGACACTGTAGAGGTAGTGAAGAAATTTTTGGTAGAGCAACATGAAGAATTTGACCCTGAATTGGTTGAAGGTCCTATTGACCTATCCTCTTTGTCCCCAATTTAGAAAATGAAGGTAAAAGCATTTTCCCAGGTGAAGGCTAGAGAAGAATTGTTGAAGTCTCACATTGAGGATAGTGAACTTTTAAATCTTGCATCTAGAGCTCTGGAGAAAATAATGCCTACTCATGTCAAGGATCTATCTAGTTCCTCCTTCGATGAAGTGAAGAAGCTCATTAACTCTGTAAGTACTCATTTTGAGTCACTTGAGAAGTCAACCATGGTTAAAGTTCAAAAGGAATTTGATGCCAAAAGATTCAGTAGATTGAAAGAAATGATTTCTAATGATAAAACTTTGTTAACCACCTATGTGAAGAATATTCAAAGCGCTCTATCTGAAGGTGGAAAAATCTATAAGTCATGTTTGTCTTTGTCTAAATTTATTGAGGTCAATGAGAAGAAGGTTAAGGATCATGAAAAATAGTTATCTGCTATTTCTAAACTTTTGATCCTTTAGCTGGTGGTGTTGGAAATCAAGAAGGTCAAGTAATATCTCTGCTTGACAAGATAAGGAGCTTGAAGCATGACAATGACAAAATTGTGGAAAAAGCATGTGAGCTTAGAGGCCTAATTGGTCTAAAGATAGAAATAATGTTGAGTGCATTAAAGGAAGCTGAAGATGCTATGTCAGTTAGTGATCCAATAACAATTTTAGAGAGTCTCAAAAGGGTTTGGGACACAAATTTGATCCTGTTGAAGAAATACTTTGCAGATGTTTTCAAGTTTGAGTAAGTTGAAAAGGTTTGTCAGTATATATGCAGTTTGTTCATAATATTTAAAAAAAAAAATTTCGTATGCGGTTCCTCAAATTTTTCCATTGATGTCAAAGTGGGAGAGTAGTAGAGTAAAAAATTTATACTTATCTCAGGGGGAGAGTTGTGTTTTTGAAATTTTAAAGAGTGGTAGTGTATTGATGTTGGTACTGATTTGACACTTAGTCATTTTTCACTAAGTGTTGCCATCAATGCCAAAGGGGGAGATTGTTGGAAAGAGACACTGCAAATATCATTTGGTGTTGTCATTGATGGCAACCCTAGTCAGTGATTGGATCCACACATCATCATTTGATCATATCGATAGTCAGATTGAAGACAGTCAAGGAAGAACAGAGCATCCGATAGTTTTGTGTTCATCAATTCACATGAAGATTTCATGTTATTATTGAGTTGTGGATCTCAAGGAAGATATTTTGGTGTATGTACTACCTTATCTAGGGTATGCATTCATTGGTATACAAGTTTGAAGATTCAGTTAATTAATTTTCTATTCATCAATGCATGAAGGTCGACCTCGATTGACATAACATGTCGGAGATGTTTGGGAAGTAATTTTTTTAGTATTTTTGTGTTCATAAATATTCATTTAGGTCCTTACTATGCTACATCCGACTTTGGTTGATGTGAATTAAGAATTAATCATGGATTGAGCCGACAGTTTGAATATATTTTTACTTTTATTTGAGTCGACAACAAGCAATTAAATTCTTAGTCGTGGATATATATAAGTGATCGATCATATAATTTTAATATATGAAAAAGGTTTTTTTGATATATGTTGCAAATATTAGAATGTTTGCAAAGTGATTATGCACAGTTTCACTTGTGCATTAAGGATTTTGTGATGCGAGTTTGAGCAAAGCAGAGCAGTAGTGTAGAATCAGTCAGAAGGACAAAATATTGATTGTTGAGCCTAACTAGAACTGTAATCAAGCATTTGTAGATGCTATTCTTTTAGTTAAATTTCTCAGATGGATTTATCTTTGTAAGACAGTGAGTCTTCTTTGAGCAGTGAGCTCTAGGCAATGTGCCTGAATGTAAGTGCATTCCCATATTGTAAACCTTCTTTTGAGTATACTCAGATCATATTGTGGATTGGCCATCCATCATGGTTTTTCCCCTAACAGAGTTTCCACGTAAAAAATCTTGTGTTATGGTGTTGTGGTTGTTTGCTTTATGTTCATGCATATTTCTTTTGATTGAATGTTATAGATGCTTGAATGATCAAATCAACAAAGTTAAAAAATTTAGAACACTGATTCACCCCCCTCTCAGTGTTCCTTGATTCCAACAAAGCTATTGTTGAAGACTAACAGATTCCATTACATTCCAAGATCCACCTCAAGCTTATAAACTCCTTCCGATGAACATAACTCTGATACCAATTGTTGGATCAGGGAACACTAAGAGAGGGGGGTGAATCAATGTTTTGCAAATCTCAACTTTATTTATTTGACCATTTCAACATTAAACCAAAGAAATATGCAAACACATAAAACAATCATCCAAACACCATAACGCAAGGATTTTTACGTGGAAACCCTATTAGGGGAAAAACCACGGTGGAGGTCAATCTATAATTTGAGTACTCAAATATCAGTTTTGCAAAATGGGAATGCACTTGCATTTAGGCTCACTGTCTAGAGCTCACTGCTCAAAATAGAAAGGCTCACTACCTTACAAAATATTCAGATTAAGTCCATCTGAAGGATTGAACTGAAGGAGTAGCATCTACTCATGCCTGGTTACAGTTTCGGTTAAGCACATTTGACGATTTCTGACCTTTTGTCTGATTCTATTCTTCTGCTCTGCTCTGCTTTGCAATTCACATCATAAATCCTTGCACAAGTGATTTCACCTTACTATCCTTCTAAATTTTGCATCACACACTAACATACTTCACATCTTCTATCTCAAAATGATATCACCAATCACTTATATATATATCCATAACTAAAGATTCAATAAACCATATGTTGGCTTCAATAAAACATAAAATACTTTCCAATCGTCGACTAAATCCACAAATGATTGTTAATGCGCACCATCCAAATTCGGTCATAACATAGTAAGGACCTAAATAAGCATGTTCAAACACAATTTTTTTTAAGCAATTACTCCTTAAGCATCCACAATGGCTATATCCACCAAGTCGGCCTTCTAGCACTGATAAACAAAAAATCAATACATCGGATCTCTTAATTCATACACCAATGAATGCACACCCAAATAATCCTTTGGATAAGATAGTACAAACATAAAAATACCTTTCTCTAAGATCCGCAGCTTAAAATGATAATCTGATAATGCAAAAAGGTTCATCTTCAGTCGGATACCCTATTCTTCACTCAATCTTCCGGTATGAATAAATACTAAAGTGTGGACCGGATCAAAGACTTAGGTTGCCATCAATGACAACACCAGATTCCAACAATCTCCAAAAGCCATATGCCAACAAAACCATGCAATATTTACTTTATATATGGGCTTCCAACTCCTTGTTGTAGAAGAAGATATAGAAAAAATATTAGTTGCAAGAGATTTTCCTAGTAGATGTGAATGGTGAGCTCTATTAAAAATGAAAAATAGGGATTTTATGTTAAAATTGATTCAATTAAAATATTTTAGGTGAGATTAGGGTTAGGGATTTTGGGACCCAACCATTGGAGTCAAATAGAGTTAATCAAGGCTCTAACATACAAATGATTTTTTTCTTGGATCTCTAGCGTGTTGATAACTTTTTCTTATATTTTAGTCTTGAAGGTCATGTAGGATGTAGAAGTTAAAAGGGTCTATATATCTATATAAATCAATCTAGAATTGGGTGAAAGGTTGAAAATAAAGGAGAATGGCTCTAGAATACCACTTTTAGAGTGGTTAAAATGGGAACAAGAATAAAAGGTGGAGATTTCAAAGTAGGTGATTTTTTACCTTATAGATATCTAAAAGATAGAGTGTAACATGATGAATTATATATCCCTTTATGAAGACAGTTGATACATCTTAGAAAATTAATTCTATTGGATACAAAAGAACTAATAAAGGCTCAAATTATTAAGGATATAAAGTATGACCATATATTTTAATGGATAGAATCATATGATTTAATTGTTGATCTCCTCAAATTGACTATTAATAATTTATCCATCCTCCAATAAACAAGAAAAATGTTTTCTCTTTCATATCCTCTATAGCATGCTCCTTTTATGTTAAACGTCTGGTAGAAAATGATGTCAAAAAAGTGATAAATGAGTTTCACAATTTGGTCAAAGAAAATATTAGAGGACAATAAGAGTTCAATAAAGATAACATGAACACACACATTAGTATATCTAGGCATGTTAGCATGGAGAAAATGAACAATTTCTCATTAGGAAATTAAAAGTTAAAAGTGAAGAAAACCTAGGGATTTAGATTATCCAAATGAGCTCGATTGTATTGATAAAATAATTATAAATTGGTTTGTTTCTATAATTTATAAGTTTTAGAAGTAGGCTCTACAATGGTCCAAAATCCAATGGATTAATTTAAATAGTTAACTTTTAGTTGTCAATATTTTTAGTGATGTTATTGATACATATTTTCTACAAGGTTTCATATCAATAGATTTTATTATTAGATGAAATCTACTTATAGATTTCTTATTTTAAGACAATATTTTTTAGATGGTTTGATATTTAGATGTTGTTTTGAAAAAATAAATTAATTGATTTATTTCATATATATTTTAATAAATTATATTTCCATGAAAATTATTTTAAAAATTAATTACATGAGTATGAAAACTCTCTTAAATTCTAATAAATAAGTGCTTTAATCACTTGAAATTTCTAATATTAGTTTTATGCCAAAATTTTTACAATTATCATTGTGTGCACAAGATGAGGTTGTATGATAGATGCAATTACATAATTTTTTGTGTGAAAGATTCACTAAATTATATGTATGACTATTAATTTGAGTACTTTTAAATTTGAATGTAATTTTTAGGTATTTGATTTCTAAAATTCTATCTAGTGTCTCAGTTTTGATTCTCATGTGCACACACTTTTGATGTATGCTGTTTATCCAAGTTTGTTTGTGTAATTGTGTTGTCATAGGTTAGGTTTTTAGTAGTGTTCGTAAAATATAAAAATCTCTACTATGTGTGTGGAAAAATTGTTGTCACCTTGTGCTCATACATGATAACAAAAAGACAAGTTAATTTTAGTTTGTTTGCACATGAGAAAATATTGTGCATATTTTGAGAAGCCATAAATATTATCCTTAGTTTAATATTCTAGGTTTTAGTCAGGTTTTTTATTACAAGAGATCTTCTCCTTCCAATTTGAAGAAAGATTCTATATTGTACACAATTTTGTTTTGTGCTTTCTCAAACCGATAATTTAAAATACTAATAATATAAAACTAGATCATGAACATGGTCTAATTTAGGGACACTTTTCTATCATATAATCTAGTCAATTGACATGATTTTGTCCTCTTTTGATGGGACCTATGATTTTTTTAGTAATTTTTTTAACAAGGGGTTTTGAGGAGAATCTTTATGGGGCCTACCATAAAATACTTTGAAGTGTTTTTACTTCCTTGATGATATTTGAGCCTCTTTATTGATAATACAAGATCAAATACATGCTAATTAAACAACATAATGCCTACGATATAGTTTTTTATGTATCTCCCTTGTATATATATATGCTTTATGCCATGAGAGATTTATATTCTTTTTTATTTATCTGGCGTGAGCTAACAAGATCCTAGATTCTCAAATTGAGGTATTTTGGCATGTGAGTTGTTGTTGTAACAATAAAATTATGGAGAAGTTAGCCTTATGTGTATGAAATATAAAATCTGAAATGGGAGGACTATATTGTACTTGTAACCTATTCTAGGAAGGTTGAAGTCATAAGAGATCTAATTAATCCAAACAAAAACAATGGATTGGGTTTTTTTTACAAAAAATCTAAGTTTTGGGATAATTAATATGCTAAATAAGGAAATTTCAACACTATTAAAATGCATTTACAATATTTCCAAAAATTAGGTGTAAATTGAACAAGTGTAAAGTATGCACTTTTATCCCTTATCTTTTCCCCTCCAGCTTTAGTGTTGTTGTGAAACTATATCAGTCATGTATGTCAAAGCAAGATATGGAGAAAGAATAGAAAAATGATCTAGGATATAGGTTATGGACAATTCCTCATAATTTTTCATGTACTTGTAGAGAAAATTTTGTTGGAAACTTGTGTTGTCATTGATGTCAACATATATGTGTTTTTGCATTAATGTCAACTTTTGGGGGAGTTTGTCAGTTGCACAATGTTGTCATTAGTATTATCATTGATGTCAACCTCTATTATAAATAAATGATGAGTAAGTTCTTGTGGAATTCAACCTATAGTCTGGTTGAGAAGCCAAGAAGGTATTATAGATGTTGTGGTTGTGTCGAGAGAGTTCTTATGGTGTTTGGTTTCCAAGTGCTTTTGAGAAAATTTGAATAAAATAATGAACAAATTGATAGAGAGGTGTTATATATTATGCTCTACATTTATTCAGTATTGGAGTTATGCTCGTGTAGTTTGGATATGTTGATTAGAGGTGCTCAAAATTTTTATATTCAGAGTTTCAGGTTCTGGACCAATCTACAAAAGAATTTGTGTTCACTAGTGTGTGAAATGAGAAGCAAGTTGTCTAGGATAAATGTAGATGCTTTGCATTTATCCGTGATGAGGTTTATTGTCTTTTGGATTTGAGGATGTAATAATATTATCTATATCTATCTTCACTTGGATTGGTTCATGTTTAGGTGATTTGCAAGGTTGGATTCATCAGTTGTTGTATGTGGTTATTTGACTAGTTACACAGGTTGATTGTGTTCTTCAAGTATGTGTGGTTGTAACAGTATTGTTGGATTTTGGGTTGATGATGGAATATTATAGAATGTGTGTAAGTGTTGTGTATGGTCTACAAGTCATCTTTGGATCTAAGGAAGTGTGTACTTAAATTTTTAAGGGTGGTAATACAAGTTTGGCCAACTTGGCATGTTATCGCTAATTGTAGATGTGCTTTGTATATTGTGGATGCATTGTGTAGTGTGGTGATGTGTATTTGGGTCTTTTAACCCTTGGTGTCATTCACCTTCATTTCTTTCAAATGCAGAAGTGTTTGGTACCAACCTATTTTGTAATTGTACATTTGAGGTGCATAGCTGACCATGGAGAATGTTTTCAAGGTTGTGAATGGTATAAATAGAAGATGAATTGTTGGAGATGTTGAGCAAGAAGTGTGATGAATAAAATATAAGTAGAGTAGTTATTTGAGTGTGAACCTAAATGCATAAGGCTACTTGAAGTAGTGAGTAGAAGGTGTCTACATTTTTAGTGTACCTAATATTACTGGAGGCAGTGAGTTGAAGGTTTTAGATGGTATAGAGTTGTGGTGGTGGATCTTCCTATTGCTGAGAGATAGATTTATCATTGTAACATTCTTATTCCTTCTTCTTTCTAATTCAGTAGTGAGCCATTGGCACTGAGCCCTTCTTTATTCTGGGTAGTGAGCCCTCCGACAATGAGCCTATTGTATTTGGTATAGCTATTACTTTATATTGTGAGCTAATCCTCACTGTGGTTTTTCCCTTCTTTGGTTTTCCATGTAAATCTAGTGTTCTATTGTACAGGTGTTTGATGTTTCATTGTTTCATTTGATTGCATTCATGGTAAATTCAATTAAAGGTTTAAGGTCTAATAAAGATGTGAATGTTAATGATGGTTTTGATGTTTTAATGTGCAAGTGATTCACCCCCCCTCTCAATTGTCTTGTGCATCTAACAAATTTCTTCATACCTATTGACTTTTTCATGGTTGTATGGTATAATTAATGATTTTCAAACCATGCAACACCCAAAAAATAATAGAAATTTCACATAATTATTCTAGTTTTATTGATTTAAATGGTAATTACATCACAAGCTTCATAATATTCAAGATAATTTAAGCTTAGGCCTCTCAAAATTATATTGATCTAGTAGAATATTAAAATTCTCTAACTCTAATGAATTTTAACCACCTTCTTATAGAAAGAAATATGTAAAAATATATAACCAATGAAAAATTTAACATGTCATTCTAGGTACATCTAATAAGGATTATTTCCCCTATATTAAATGATTTCAAACTTGATTTGGCCTTGGAATTGGTTCATCTCCTTGAATTATTTAAATTCACTATCTTTGGGATGTACATTAAGATGTGTGTCAAAACTTGATGCTACTCCCATGCGAACCCACTTAGGATGAATAATAGAGTAGGAAACCTTCTTTTCTGACACAATACTAAATATTTTGGTCCACAATCCAATTAAGGTAGTAATTAACAATAAAATTAGGCTATGGATTATAATAAGGCATCAAATATGTATTAAGAAATATTCAATATTCTTGCTAGATATTATGTTTAGATTACTACCTTTACTAGTAATAAATTTGGTAGCACAAAACTAGATGCTTGTTGACTATTTTTTATTAATGTAAAATAGGTTTTTAAGTGGCCCTAAAACCTTATACAAAAGAAAAGGTGACATAGATATAGCAGTTAATCTACCCAACCAACACAAAAACCAAGTTGATTAAACAACAATCAGCACCCCATCAACAAAATAGCGACCAAAGACACAAAAGATAAAACAAACAAAATAAAAATAGCAGTGACTAAAGAAGTTCCTTTAACATCCTAACTACTTCTAGATCCTTAGATATCACCTTATTGTGCATTTCTATGATCTCGTCCACATCCTGCCTCAACACCATCTTGTTCTTTTTTATTTTGCTCTAAGTTCGAACACTTGGCTTAGTTCCCAAGTCAACAGCCCGCATACTCTTCTTAGCATCCTCATCTCCATCCTAGTTCAATAGTTCATTAAATATGGATCTACCCATCCATTCCATAGATTTTTCATTTAGGAAAACCAACCCTTCCACAGAGGAATTAAGCTTCTCCTTGCTAAGATTAATCATCATGTTGAGATCATTGTGCAACTGCATGATATTTCTCTCCATAATGGAGAGTCGAGGACCATGCTCTTTTTTCATATTAGCAACATCCTCCACCATAAGTTTGAGGTTAGAATTCAATGTTCTTACCATACTAAAGATAGATTCATTCTCCCTTAAGCTTCTTAGGGTAGAAATATTACAACAGGCAATCATGTCATACTTTCCACATAAGTCCTGAACCTCTTGAACCGGGCACATAAGCAGATTAAAGGAGATATTTGTTGATGGGGGGAAAACATGCCATTATTTTACCTATTATTTTATTTAACCCTTGTCATCTTTCCTAGTGTTTCTTGTCATTCCTGTCACTTTTCATTAATGAATTGAAGGTATTTTATGAAATAGAAGGAAAGGTAAAAACTAGTGAAAATAATGATTTCTTTGACTGTTGCTAACTATCTTTGTGATTTTGGTAACAGGCAATGTTTAATGGTTGAAAAAAAGCATGAAGGGTGTCGGTGGAGGGATGACTAAGCTGTTGAAGTCATTTTTTCATTTTGGTCCTATTCGTCAAGATTAGCAATTTTGTTCTAAGTTGTTATGTTCTCAAAATACTGTCAAAGACTCTAAACTATTTTTGATTATCTTTCAATGGTTGTTGGATGAAAGCCATAAACAACCAAAACACTTATTTTATTTCATTTGAAGTACTGTTAGAATAATAGGTAGCTACAATATATATATATATGTGTACGTTGAAAACTGGATATACATATTGTAGACACCGAAAATTGATCTAGGCCTGCGAGTACACATTCGACATAATTTTCTATAGTCCATGGTCATGATTAAATAATGTCAATTATTTAATTAAACTTTCTAACACATATTTCCTCTATTAATTAAATATCTCTTTTTAATTAATTCATTAATTCATCATTAATCTTTATTCAACTTGATTAATTAAATAAATCATATTTATTTAATTATGTCGCTAACTTATTAAATCATCTTTCAATTAAATAATTTATTATTTAATTACCCCTTTTATCATATGTCAACTATAATTAAATATCTTTATTTAATTATTCATTTAACACCCTTTTCAACTATAATTAAATATTTATTATTTAATTATTCAATTCCACCCTTTTCGAAAGTCAAATTAAATAAATTACTTTATTTATTTAATTAAATCTTCTATGCTCGAATGTTGAATTAAATTAACATTTAATTCATTTATGTCACATTCCTCTATCAATCAGTTATCTAATCGTCCACTCACCTTCTGACTCGAGATCTATTTTTAGTTCTTCAAGTTATCTCTGAATTCAACACCAGTTTATCTCTACGAGAAAACTCTTCATCACAACTAGTCGATTAACTATTTCTAACTCATATGCATGTATGCATTTATTAATTAAATATCTTTTATTTAATTAATTAATTTAATTATGCATTCGAATTCCTCATCTTCGAGTTCTAACTTTGTCTTTGACATTCAAAGTCTATTTCTTCTATTTTCGAAGTTTCTTAACTGAAGATTAAGATCTTGTTCTATTTTTAGCCTTTCCTAACTCACGTTCTATCTGTCACCTAACTCATCGCATGGCATTCATCAATCTCATATGTCGATCTCTCTTTCAATCTGAGCTGATCGTTTGAAAACACAAAATCTATAAAATGGCCTGTCATTATCATTATTCCTCCTCCCGAAATCATACACTTTTGAGAAGAGAAACAATCTTCGATATTTTGCTGAGACACTCGACGAAGTTATGCTTGCATTCAAACACACAAATATCTGAGGGCAAGAATAACAATACAGCAAGATGGAGAAGGGCAATTGAGATAAATCGAGGAAGTATTTGCATATTCGGTGAGATCATTCTAGTTTTTATTAGTTTAGATTAATCATGCTTACTTATCATTCTTTTTTGTTTTATTTAGATTAGAATTGATGTTTAATCTTGTGCAGCTTTAGCATCTTCCACAATTCCAAAAAAATCTGAGTTACATTTGGTGAACCCGACATATTCGACCATAAATTTTGAAAGAATACATATTTTTTTACAAAAAGTTTTTTACAAGTAGACAATATTATCAAGAGCTTTCACAAAAAAAATCAGATTTTTTGGTGATGTTTTGAATTTTTTATAATTTTTTTGTTATTTTTCATAAAATTTCAATTTTGAGAGAAATTTGTCGAATTGTTTGGATATGTTTACATTTCTTGAAAGAGATTTAAATTTGAATAGGGGTATGTTCTTTAGGTTTTAAATTTGGATAAGTTTTTTTTATTCAAACAATAGATCTTTGAAAATTATGGTTTTACAGATGTTTGCTTGAATCTCACAAAAAATTGCAGATCTATTCACAAAATTTTTTATGCAGATTTGAAATTATGTCAGGCACCTTCAGTGAAAAAATTAGATTTTTTGGATTTGTTTTCAATTTTTAATAATTTTTTAATGATTTTTTCATAAAAAATTAATTTCAGGTGCAAAACAGACAATCTTTCAGATTTATTTACATTTTTGGAAAGCTCTTGAAATTTAAGTATGGGTCTGTTCTCTATAGTTTTATTTTTACTATCAAAAATATTTTCAAAAATCAGATTTGTCTTGACTAGCTATTAGGGTTTTGGCTTTGTTCGGTTTGTGCATGTGCAGAAAAAAACAAAAAAACACTTCAAAGCACACATTGGATCAAGTGGAAAAAAACAACTTGGAGCTAAATAAAGTCTAAAGGAATAACATAGTGTTTGCAGGACGAAGCTTTGAAGACAATTAAAACCCAAGACAATTTTTCTGCAGGACGAAAGCTGAAGACTATGAACTACTGATAAATTGCATGCAGGACCTAATGCCTTTGTGTTAATTTATTTAAATAAGCTTTTTTTTGTTAGATAGATAATCATCATGTGGGATTAAAATGATTTTTTTGTTTGATAGATAGAAAATTGTCATTTGGAATAAAAAGAACCACTGTCTTCTTTGTTTGGTGCTTTGCACATATCTGTAAACCCTTACGATTCAGTACACCGAAGTATCCTCTCCCCTTGCATAGTCATGTGATCCTGGGTGTAAGAGAAATGGTTGCTGACTCTAGAACTTGGGCCTGTCTTGGTGGGAAAAAGTACTCACCCCAAGACGACTCAGACCGGTAGCATGCTAAAGCCAAGTGACTTCCAGCCGGTATATAAAAGTGGATTCTTGGGGAAAGCCCAAGAATCACGCACACTATTCCAATGAGATGGACATAAATGGACCCTTGCCGACCTTGGATAGTGTCCCATGAATGGAATGCCCTTATTAAAAGATTTTTTGTAGAGTTACCAAAATCCTATCTATTTGCTAGTGCAGCAGGTGTATAACCTGTGAAGTCGTCTTACAAATTTATGGTTCTTGTGTTGAGGTGACATGTATGCCATGGGAGTTTCATGGGTACAGTAGCTTGGCTACCCCGTATAAGTGAGTGTTGTGGAGGGGAGCTAGTGGGGTCAAGCTACTAGTCATCCACCTTGAATGTGTGTAGCTGGAGAAATCCAAGTAAGAATTCAGCAAATAATGTCCTAAAAGCCTAGGTTGTACATGTTTTCGAGTCTTAACAGTCCTTACATTGCATCAACTAAAAATACTTTGATTGTTGTGTTTGTTGTATTTATCAAAATCTTCATCAAAACAAAGTCAGTCAAAATTAACTTTCAGAAAAAATTTAGCAAAGTCACATTTGTCAGTTTAGTCGCTACATGTGTCATATTGAGTCGCTCTAATAGGGGAAACGCCGCATCTGGCTGTCAAAATAGTCATTTTACACAGTCTGCATATAGCGAGTCACAACTGTTATATTCTAAATTGCATGTTTCACACAAACCGCATCTGTCAGTTCAAAAACCGCATGTGTCCTATTAAGTCGCATCTGTCAGTTGAAAAATCGCATCTGTTAGAAAAACCGCATCTGTCAGAGGAAAAAACCACAATTGTTAGGTGAACCGCATCTGTTAGTTCAAAAATCGCATGTGTCCTGTTAAGTCACATCTGTCAGTTGAAAAATTGCATATGTTAGAAAAACCGCATCTGTCAGAGGAAAAAACCACAACTGTTAGGTGAACCGCATCTGTCTGTCAACAGAAAAATTTCAAAAATCGCGAGTTGAGTCTGAAACATCTTTTGTCACTATTTGCTTTAGTTTTTTTTTAGGATCAACCTTGGATTAGAAATTGGTTAAATTTGCTCAAAAACCTTGCATCATTAGGCATTATTTATGTCTTAGTTTACCATCATTAGGAGTCATATACGTCTTAGCTACCATCATTAGGTGTCATATACGTCTTGGTTACAGTAAACGTATTAGTCATAATCATCCTAATTTGCATGCATATAGGTACTCCCTAGGAAATTGCAAATCACGGAATTGATAACTTTCCTTGTCTTTCGGAAATTCACCTTGTCAATTGTCCTTGTCCTACAATTAGGTTCCTTGGTTAAACACAAATCCCTGCATGCATTTATTCCATAGGTGGTAGGTTATACCTGTCTTAGAGTCATTTATCATCTTAGTTTGCTCGACATTTTGCATATTGTACATCCTAGAGCATGTCATTCTAGTATACATCATTGTCGTAACATTCATCATATTCAAAAAATCCAAAAAAAACACATAGACTAGAAATCATATCATTTAGAGACATAATTCCATATCATTTGCATTACCATCCATCACCATGTCTTCCATTGACCTTGATATACTTGCTAGTCAAGTTGAATACCAATTACTTCGCATGGGTCAATACCAGCAAGCCATAGACTTCAAAAGAAAATTTATCCAATCCAAATGCCAATCAACCTCAACCCATGGTCAACTACCCACATATCCATCTTATCAACAACCCATAAACTCTAGTCTTCCATCTATCCACCCTCATTGTCAGTATTCCCCTAACACCATTCATGACACTAAGTCACAACAAACTTTCATTAGTCATACCCACCCTAACCTTGACAAGGGAAATCAACCATCCATCAATCCTATCCAAGTCTCCACATCATATCCTAGTCCTTCATCTTATCCTAATCCTTTATCCATGTCCTATTCTATTCCTTCATCTCATCCTAATCCTCCATTCACGTCATATCCTAGTCCTCCATCCATGTCATATCTTGGTCATGCATTCATGTCCTATCCTAGCCCATCATCCCTCGACCCATTCCAAACCTCCACATCCCATCCTAGTCCATCATCCACTAATCCATTCCTACTCACTCCATCCCAACCCACATTTAGTCATCAGAATACATTTATTCATGGTCTCCAAAATCACATCCCATTGCCTACACTTGAGGATACATGTCAAAAAGAAAGTCCAAAGCATGACATCATGGCTTCACCTTCATGTCAAGATCAACGAAGTCCATCCCATGACCCAATCTTTAGGTCTATTCAAGAAGTTCTCCTAGAAAATCATGGCATTCCAAATACACCTATCCTTGGTCAAGAGCCCATCCACAACCATGTCATCTAGGACAGCCCCATCTTTGATCAAGACCATACCATTGATCCAAAAATCCAAAATGATCCACTTATCGACCTTTATGCCATTCATGATCAAACATTTGAGGTTGATCCTACCCAAACTTTGAACACCGCCATTTCCCAAAATGAGACACTTGCCTCCTTTGGAAACATAGATGATGTTCCTCCAGAACGAGAGTCTTCTACACTAGACATATTTTCAAATGATCAAGCTATAACTAAATTCATTGGACTCCATGATAATGATCATAAGGACAATTTCTACATCGACATGGAAGCATCGATATCTTTTGAAGAATAGTCAGAAACCAATGTTTCACAAAATCAAACCAAAGATGTTAATCATAAATACATCCAACATGTTGATGAAGCTACAACATCTTATCAGATAGGATCATCTATATTTGTCAGAGAAGGATTTCTTGCAGAAGAGAAGATTCCAAGTAACAATGTCTACATACACAATAAGGATGGGTTAGCATCTTGCTTCCACAATAACAAGTACCCCATTGCAAATAGAATCTATCAGAACATGCAATATCAAGGCAAAGGACTAGGCCTACACGAGCAAGGAATTCGAGAACTAGTACAACTTCAAGAAAATCCTAGACATCAGGGTCTTGGTTATTCATGAGTTAGAGAATCTAATGATGTTAGTGATACCTCCTCGATATTGGGGGCAACTTTATCTGATATAAACATCAAAATGGGGGCCATGGGTAGTTCTTACCATAAGATTTCTGCCAACACTCCTTCCATCCACACCATAAACCGTCATTCCAACATGAATAAACCTTCCATTTGGAACCAACAAAAAGAAAAAAACTATTACAAATCCAAAGTTCAAACTCAAATGTCAAAGACCATCAAAGAAAAAAAAAATATGAGTGGAGAAATGAAGTTAAAATGGATCCCAAAGAAAAATGGATCAAGCAAAGAAAATATTTCAATGCCAAAAGTTAATCAAAATATGGAGCCACAAGAAAAGAGGACTCCCACATATAATAAATGTCCACATCCTTCAAAATGGTCATCAAGCAAGGCATATAAAAGTGTTGGTTCCAAATGCTATCCTAATCAAAATTCCAAACTCCGCCATCCAACATCCCAATTTTGGAAAATAAAAAGTGATTCATCTAAACTTCTGAAAAATCCCCCTACATCTACCATCATCCGTCATAATCCAACATCTCGTCTAAAGCCCAAAAATTCCATGTCACAAATCCATCGCATCTTGGCAGCAACTCTTTATTGTAAGGACTCTCATGGCACTCTATCGCGATGGGTGTATTTTGATAAGGCCAACTCTAGTATCAACAAGGGTCACAATGACATCGATCAATTTTATGCAAGTGTTACGATCCTACCAAGACAACTACTTCATAAAGGTCATTATTGGCATATCATGGCTCCAGTCTATCAAAGGATTCAACACAGTCAGTGATCATCTAAAGTATCGAGACAATCTTGAAAAAATTGTTACCTTGATGAAAACTTGGCAAATAGGTGTCATGGTGATACCACAAAAATAAAAAAATGACAAAAAGAGTAAAGAGAAAAAAATTCGTCCAAAGGTGAAAACTTGGCAAACAGGCGCTTTGGATAAGTACCATGATGAAAACCTGGCAAACAGGCATTATGTGTAAGAGAAATTATCTATGTGGATATTTACACTTGGGGGCAAGTTGTCTCATCTCCCCTGCCCTTCACATGACATTTCCTATGACATTTCCATCTATCCATCTAAACCATATCACTTTCCATCCATTTTCCCACCGACTTTGATCTTGATAAGGACTACAATACAAATATAAATCATGCTTTGGGAAAACTTTTGACATGTCTATCTTTTGGTCATACCTTATCATGTCATTACCTTCATATCCTCCTTTTTACTATGCGACATCATCCTTGGAGACCATATGATAATTCTCTAGTCCAAGCTATCCATGTCTCCTATCTTTTACCAAAGCCATCCATTGTCCTTTTATACCTATCATCGATCTTGGTTTTCCTTGTCTATGCTCTAAAGATCCCTCATCATCCCATCCAATCCTCATCAAGTCATTCCAAATGCAACAATATGGCAACCTAACGCATTATCCAAAACATTCCTTGACTTTGACCCTGGTCCTGCTATAGACTATTATCCTCTTGTCATATCATTGTCATCTTCACGTTGTTTCAGGATGTGTCCTTCCCACGTCAAACAACGTTGTTGTCATCATCACTTGTCAATTGGTATTCAGCTTGGCTAGCAACAAAATCATGCTTGTCCTTGGATTCATGTGTATCGGCATCATTCACATGCATTTGTCATGAGTTTCATAAAAAATCAAAAAGTCAAAAAAAAGAAATTAGAAAATGTCCTGAAAAATCCCAAAAACATTAGAAAACTCCAAAAATCCAAAAAATCCAAAAAGTGTCAGAAAATCCCAAAAACAGTGTCAAGTCAGTCATGTCTAGTCAATCATGTCAATTCGATCATGTCTAGTCAATCATGTCAAGTCGGTCATGTTAAGTCAATCGTAGACATAGTCAAACTATGTTGCCTCTGCGACTGGGTCGTAGGCAAGGCCATCAATCGATGTGCCCCTGAGGCATTAAGTCTGTCGGTCTAGGTTTGTCATGTATCACACATTTAAATCATGACACTTTGTATATACAAAGTCATTAGTCGTGTTGAACTACGAGGTCTCTGCGTGTACAACGTAGGCAAGGCTAATCAATTGATGAGCTCCCGAGACCACACTAGGTCAGTCCAATAGGGTTCATTCACAATCACTATCACACACGTTACATATCATAGTTTAAAGTAACATCTCATGCCATACACTATCTACACACACACAGTTTATCAGTCAAAGAATCAAAACAAGTCATGCAACAACAAGGCAAAACATCTTAAACTGTCATCAAGTCAATATCAAACACATTGTCAAAGTGATCAACCCATGTCTTACGCAAGATATGTCTTTCTTGTCAACAGACGTCATCAACTTGTCATAGTTTCATGTGGCTTGTCTCATCAACGTCATCAGACTCCAATGTCTTATACGACATGTGTCTTACTGAAATCAGGCTTTGTCATGCCTTATACAAAAGTCACCAAGTTGAAACCAGACTCAACGTCTTATGCGATATGTGTCATTCTCTCACATTACGCTATGTCAAACATCAACATCAAACAATCCCACAAGATCAAGTTTTGGCGAATACATTTATTTGGCTTTATGACTTTATATCTTATTTTGTCTTATCTTTTTATTGATTTGTGCAAGATCCTGTTACTAGCTTTCTCAAGGATGTCCCTTGAAGGATTTAGAGAAGCAACGACATTACATGACTCTTTTTCTTTGGCTGTTGTCTGTCAACTGTCTTTTTAACATTGGTTTTTGGGTCATGTTATTAGTTTCCTCAAGGATGTCCTATCAAGGATTTAGAGGAGCAATGACGTCTCATGACCCGTCTTTTATTTGTCTACTGTCTGTGGTTTGCCTTGACCAAACGACTAGGGCATCTTGTCCTTAGTTTGATTTAGGACACTCCTTGTCTATGACTGTCTATTTTTAACAGGTGGATAAATTTGTACACTATGGTCTATCTCATATCATAGTGTGTACTATACATTTGTGTCATGTCCCGCCCAATGATGATAACAAGCAAGTATAGCGTATTTGGCAATATATCGAAGATTATGTCTTTTTCTCAATCAATCAACCTTTATTATTTCTTACTAACATTTTGAAATCATCCATGCTAACATTTCTTCTTTTCTACATCTTCACCACCATTATCTATCCATTTCGAGAGAAAACTCATGTTCTTCAAACCTACATATCCTCTCGAGGGGGCATACCACTACCTCCTTGTCATTCTCCCTTTCACTGGGGCATACTTTAACCTGTTTCATGCTGGGGCACGATCGAGGCATATTTTCTTTGACACAATGTCGTAACAACATTGTATCAAAGAGGAGAAAACTGTAGACACCGAAAACTTGTCTAGGCCTGCGAGTACACATTCGACATAATTTTCTATAGTCCATGGTCATGATTAAATAATGTCAATTATTTAATTAAATTTTCTAACACATATTTCCTCTATTAATTAAATATCTCTTTTTAATTAATTCATTAATTCATCATTAATCTTTATTCAACTTGATTAATTAAATAAATCATATTTATTTAATTATGTCGCTAACTTATTAAATCGTCTTTCAATTAAATAATTTATTATTTAATTACCCCTTTTATCATATGTCAACTATAATTAAATATCTTTATTTAATTATTCATTTAACACCCTTTTCAACTATAATTAAATATATATTATTTAATTATTCAATTCCACCCTTTTCGAAAGTCAAATTAAATAAATTACTTTATTTATTTAATTAAATCTTCTATGCTTGAATGTTGAATTAAATTAACATTTAATTCATTTATGTCACATTCCTCTATCAATCAGTTATCTAATCGTCCACTCACCTTCTGACTCGAGATCTATTTTTAGTTCTTCAAGTTATCTCTGAATTCAACACCAGATTATTTCTACGAGAAAACTCTTCATCACAACTAGTCGATTAACTATTTCTAACTCATATGCATGTATGCATTTATTAATTAAATATCTTTTATTTAATTAATTAATTTAATTATGCATTCGAATTCATCATCTTCGAGTTCTAACTTTGTCTTTGACATTCAAAGTCTATTTATTCTATTTTCGAAGATTCTTAACTGAAGATTAAGATCTTGTTCTATTTTTAGTCTTTCCTGACTCACGTTCCAACTCACGTTCTATCTGTCACCTAAATCATTGCATGACATTCATCAATCTCATTCGTCGATCTCTCTTTCAATCTGAGCCGATCGTTTGAAAATACAAAATCTATAAAATGGCCTGTCATTATCATTATTCCTCCTCCCGAAATCATACACTTTTGAGAAGAGAAACAATCTTCGATATTTTGCTGAGACACTCGACGAAGTTATGCTTGCATTCAAACACACAAATATCTGAGGGCAAGGATAACAATACAGCAAGATGGAGAAGGGCAATTGAGATAAATCGAGGAAGTATTTGCATATTCGATGAGATCATTCTAGTTTTTATTAGTTTAGATTAATCATGCTTACTTATTATTCTTTGTTGTTTTATTTAGATTAGAATTGATGTTTAATCTTGTGCAGCTTTAACATCTTCCACAATTCCGAAAAAATCTGAGTTACACATATACATAATATAAATCAGACTTTGGCGATTTTAATCTATACTCTGTTATTATAATTCGGATGAATGAAAGCTAGTGTGGAGTAGGTCTGTGTTCGTGAGTTTCATCATTCAATAACCGGTGAAGGCAGGGCCCACTTCCTTGGTTTTTGGTGATCATTACATTAGGATTGTGTGCGTGGTAATGTATGTTATGATTTTATAGTTATTTGATTAATTTTGTTACTGTATTATTTTCCAGATCCTCTATCTACATGTTTATTTATGCAAAAGTATTAATCGCTATTGATTTTTCTAATACTTGCCAATGTAATATTTATTGATTTATTTAATATCTGTTAGCATATGTATTTTATCAGTCACTTGTTACTAGTATTAAGAACCGTTAGATGTCGATTAATAAAATTATTATGAGTTAAGAAGTTGAATAGTCAATTGGTGTCGAAAGCCTATTTGCATTCAATAGTTCAACTTTGATTCTATTCATGTTATTTCAAGATAGATTTCCATTTTGCTACATAGATTTTTACTTCTATTCTGTCGTGTGCCAGTAATCTATTTTTTGTTGCAAAAATATTTCTTCACGGGTTCCTATCACACCTATGACAGGAAGTCTGCCAATCAAAATTCTATTCAAATGCAAATTACATTAGTTTGCATCCATCAACCCTTGGTTTATTAATTATAGCTCTTCAGCATATTGCCACAACATGGTTCAAAAGCTTACGTTCCTGGGTTGACACTTTAGGATGAACCGAGGAAGCCATTTCTAAAGATTAAATCAAACCCATTTCAAGAGTAATTTAAGACCATAGTTTAATCCAATCATTTTGCTGATGTTGTCAGGGAATGGTGTTAAAGACCTACATTTCCAGTAAACTAAGTTAGGAACATTGTGCTAAGGATAAAGTCCACACGGAAGTTGACTTCTTTTGGACAATTTCCTTTGGTTTGCTTTGTCATAGATCATTTAGGTGCATGACTCGCAATAGGGATAGTGTTGATGGTGAAAATGACACAAACAACGTTAAAACAAAATATTTGTACTCTATTTCTCCTAAAAAAGAAAGACAACATATAGTAGCCTAACTCCCAAGGTCTTGGTAGTTGGTTCTCAATTGTCTGGTGTCACTCAATCGGTTCATGCAACTGCAATGTTCAAGGGGCCTGTGCTAGTAAAAAATAATGCAAACAATGACTCATTTTACCGAACTATTTTTAGTAAATCAAAGGGGTTTCAAACAAAAGAAAAAGATAGATCAGAGGGTAAACCAGTAAACATGAACAAAACTCATCTAACATCCGGACATATATCTTCAACAATGAATATTTTCCAACAAATCAAGAAAACCAAAGCATGATACAATTTACAGAATAATCTATACCATTGTATGCATCTAAGGTGCTTATTTTAATTCGCTTATCACAACTATTTCAAAGATTCCAAAAAGAACACATATTCATTCATTGCCAAGATCATAGATCAACAAACTTCAATAAATTTAATTCAATGATAATCTAACAAGATAATCCTTAAATCTGGTTTCTTCTAAGGACTTTCATCACAAAAGAAACTCTTATGCTTCAGCACAATCACTGGCATACAGATAGATTATAACTTACCAACCTTATCAAGTAAAACAACTCAATTCTAACACCATATTGCGAAAACCTGTAATTTTATTTAAATGTAAAAATCAAGTAACAATGTATCTCTATAATAACTATGCAAAATTCTATCTCCTAATATCAGGTAGGCCACTTCTATTCTCTATTAGCCGACCCTTACAATATGATACCCAAAGGGTATTTATAGATATACAAAATTCGAACTCCACTTCTATTTTAATTCATCCACCCTTTTAGGGTTTTACAATTATCCTTGGAAACTCAGTTAAATTGGAAGAAAAGAGAATAGAAAATAAGAAAGTCATGCGCTCCAAAACTGTCAGTGTTGCATGCAACATGCAAAGAGGAAGAAAGCCATGCATGCAAGAGAATTATGCATGTGAAGTTGGTTCTGCAATAAACTCATCATAACTGGCGAAGACTTGTTGTAATACATCTAATTCTGGCCCATCAACCCAACTGTCCTCAAACTTAATTCACTCCAATTCTGCTACAACAAATTCTCTCATATCCTTTATCTTTGTCAACTCTCTTTTAGCAGCCTTTATCTCTTCTTTGACATCCATTAGTTGATCTATCATCAGATCTTCACCATCATCCCCTTTTTGCATGAGTCCTTTAAACCTTTCATCCCATTTCTCTTTTATCTGGCTCAAAGGCAGGCCTTCCTTTGTTAGTATATTAACATTTACTATGATAGTGATGACCGCCTCCAATTCTTCAAATTGTTCAGTTAGATTATTAACTGTATCTTGGACCTCATTTCTATGCTTGCACAAGAAATCTGTTCTGAATCGGAGTATACAAGAGGTCTTTTCCACAAAATATTTATTATCCTCCTCGAGTATTGATTGTTCAAGAAGAGTAGTCAAAGGCAATGCACTAACCTTCTTTAATTTCTGACTATACTCTTTATATTCCTCTTCTTGCTTCTCCAATGCCTCAATATATTGATGCATTTCCCTTATCAATTCTTCTATCCCTTTGTGAAACTCAAAACCTTCGACCAAAATTTCACCTACTTCTTGATTTAACTTGTCAACCCACCTATCTAACATCTCCGCTCTACCCCTTACTTGTACTAAATCATCTACCTCCTTTTTTCTCAACAAAATTGGATTCTCAATAGTCACTACCTATTATGATCTTGGAGAAGAGACACTTTTCAAGAAGGAATGAAATTGATCCAATTGAGCCTTAAGCTCATCTTTCTTCTACTTATCCTTTAACATCCTTGACTTGGTTGGAAGCTACCACATGAATTAGATTCATTTGCTGATTCCTGGTAGGCCTTCCCAAGTGAACAATACTCAATTGATATTTTGTTAACTGCATGTCTCCTACTTCCTTTTTTGTCATCAGTATGACACACTCAGCAACAATTTCTCCCTTGTCCATGAGCCTGGTGGAGTGTAGGATCTTGGCCTTCGTTTTAGGCCTTTCTTGTTCAATCTCCTTCATCATATCCTCCTAATTGAGAGGTTGTGAAGGTGTTACTATTCTTTTCTGTAGGTCCAATTTTAACCAAGTGGGAGCACTTGGAGCAATAGTCATCATAGTGGAAGAAGAAGCAATAGTAGTAGTAGGGGGTGGTTGCACATTTACCTGGGGTTGAGAATCAACCCTTGGTTCCTCTTGTTGTTCTTGCACCACATACATCTGTACAAGCTTTTCAGCCTCTTCCCTATCCTTTTGTTCCTGTATCTTCTTACCTTCCTCTTCTTTCTTCAACCTCTCTTCCTCCAATCATTCTCTTTCCAATTTTTCTTTATCCAATTTTTCTTTCTCTAGAGCTTCTTGTTTTTCTTTCCCTAGTCTTTCTGCCTCTAAAGCCTTAAGCTTTTCTACCTTTTCTTCTTCTTGTTGCTTTCTAACCATATCTTCAGTGTCCTTTTCCTTTCTTAATCATTCTGCTTCTTCTTCCTTTCGGTGAGCTTCCTCAGCAAGCTTTAACTTGGCAACCAAGACTTCTTTCTCCCTTCGGTGTCTTGCCTTCTCTTCCTCAAGGTCATGAATCTTTTGTATTAATTCTAACTTATCATTTTCTTCTTTAACCTTGAGTTCATGCTCTTGTTGCCTTTTCTGCCTCTCTACTTCATCGGCTCTTGACTTAGCTTCAATTTGTCACTGTTGTAGTATGGCATCAGCTTGTGTCTTTGCATCCATTAACTTTTGCTTTTCTATTTCTACAGCTTTTGCATCAACATCCTTTTTAACTTCTTCAAACAATGCCCACTGTTCCTCTTGTGTCATTACCTGTTCAACATCCTCCTCTAGAGGCATATTCTCTTGCACATCCTTCTCTAACACAGTCTCATCTGAATTTTTTCCAACATCATGAATCTCTACCCCTTTTCCCTTCATGGTTTCAGCTATGTCATAAAGAGTTTCCTTGAGCATCTCTTCACTTTGCTTCTTTGCAAGCAGGACTTGAGTAGAAGATTCACCTAATGTAGGTGTTGAAACAATCGATCCCATTTGAGCATCTCCTTCTTGTGTTTCTGCTTCATCAATTGCTGCTTTAAGCTCTATTTCTTTAATATCTGGAGGAAGGAACTCCAAAGGCTCTTTGGGAGGTGTCTTTCTTTTGATCCTTTTATACCCTTTCCCCTTTTTAGGAGCTGGTCCTTGAGGAGCTTTGGTTCTTAAAACTAACCATTGAACACTTCTATCCAAGACTGCTCTTCCTATTTGCTTAATATCAATAGTTTCCTCACTATCCCAGTCAATTGGATTTAGACTTTTAGTTCCAATGTTTAAAGCTTCATAATATGGATCCAATACAACTCCATCATCCACCAAGGTGTCAGGAATGTCATTCTTGAATCCAAACTCTGACATGAGTGTGATAGGTAATCTTTCATAATTCTTCGTCCTCAAATCATACTCATCCTATCGGTCACTCCAGAAATCTTCTAATAAACTAAAATGCTTGTCAAACACAAAAGGCAACAAGGCATTCATCTTACCCTTTGGGTCAAAATACTTACGAGCTGTGTATAAACCTAACTTAACTGTATCATCTCATTGCAGACCACCTTTGCTCCTACCAAATGCTGACAACTATACTCACCCAACTTCATGGGGAACTTGTGACATCCTGTCTTATGTTTTAATCCAAACCGAGCATTAACCCCAAGAGCCTGATATACAAATTCCATCAATACTATCCTATTATTGCAACATCTTGGCAGCAGATGTGGATGGCCTTCAAAACTAGCTAGCCTGAAATATGTAAACCTGGGGTATTGAATATACCAACATCCCCATTTAGCAATGAATGCCATGGCCTCTTGACTCAGTCTGTATCCTGCATCTCCATTGAGTTGGTTAATGACCACATATATGAATGCGTCATTAACCCTTCTGTATTGAGTCTCGACAACTTGTAGGGACAATTGGTTATAATGCTCCCATAACTTCTTCTATCCATCTAACACTCCCATTATCCCCACTCCATTCAAACCTTGGAAGATACCCAATCTTGTTGCTACATACACAATGTAAGAAGTCATTAAAAAACATTTAGTCTCCCTTATGCTGGTCAACTGATCATGAATGACATCTGATACAATCATCGGCCAATCAAATTGATGGGTGCCATTTAAAATTATCTAGATGAAGGGAAACATCCACTCCTTGAAATGAAAGGCATCTCTCTTCCCAAAAGCCCTAGACAACATCATTATTATATCTGATAATTCTTTATAGAAATCTCCCCTTTTTGGCTGGTCTGCCAGCTTGGTTAGAGACTTCTTCTCTGTCCTCAACCACTTTTTGTTCAAGTGGGACTTGTTGGATTCCTTATATTTACTATATTTCTCCAAGGCCTCTACCTCATCCAACTGCACCAAGTTCTTGGGATCCTGGACATTAAATATACTTTGAAACATATGAGGAGTAAGATCAATGATTACATTATCTTGGGAATCCATTCATTGTCGGGTAGCAAGATTGTAGGCACTAGCTGCTGTTAAGATCAACTCTGGGCATTGGATTGATAAGGGAAACATAGTGATATGAGCCAAGCCAGAATCAACAATTCTTTATGTTCTCCCTGTTATATCTTCAACAAAGGTTTCTGCATACAGCTCCTCAAAATTGTATTGGCCCAAATTTATATCAGTGATGTCTGACCAATCTGATTCTACTTTGCTCACTGTGACAACAGGACTCCTATGATTATACCTTAAGGTATAAGGCAGCTGTTCTGGCTTGATCTTCTTTGGTTTAGGTGTTGCCTTTGATGTTCCTATAGGTCGGTTTCTTTTGAGAGGCTTCTCTTGATGTTCCTGACATCCTCTTTAGCTTTCCTACAACAAAAACTCTAGTTAGATCCTTGAATAAAACATCTCAAAATGTGTCTTTAAAATCATACCTTTGAAACATACATCAGAGGTAGAACCAGGAAGCAAACATCTTAAACAATCCTCTTTTAACATACTGCCAGGCTCGGAGCAAAAACTATTACTATCATTCTACTAACAAGAAGCGGGCTCGGAGTCGGAAGTGAAATAGTGATCGAAACTGGAACTGGAATGGAAACTGATTCGGTTTCCTTCAGATTTTCTATTTTCATATTCTATTTCAGTTCCACATCCACCTCTGCCAAGGTTAACATTTTTATGAAGTAAAACTTCTTACTACCAGTGAAGTCGGAGACGGGATGGAAAATGGAATTGACACTAAACATTAAAACATATCCAAAACTCTAAATCAATTCTGATCCCACATCCGGCTATGTTGACCATGACATCATCAACGATTTTATCCATTTAATGCGTAACTCCATGATTAAAACTAAGGTCATATTAAACGAAATAAGGCTAAAAAATATAGCATAAAAGGACCATGCCCATATGACAGTGGGGACGACTGTATTTTAGGGCATCATATTTAATCATTTTTAGACGTGATCTCAAAAACGCATAAAACCCTAACCTAGAAAACGCGATATAAAACTAGGGCATGGATTTAACCCTTCCTAATTTAACCAGATCGAATGCGCAAAAGATCCTAAGTAAAGACTACCATTTTACTCAACCCTAACTCACTGCAAAACACTAATTCAATCTATCTTACTGTAAATCAAAAGCAGCATGATGTGATCACGACAAAAACATGAAAGCGACCGTGCCCTAACTCACTATAAAACTAGAAACGCAAGCATAAAATCAAAATCAAGAACAACAAACAAACAAACAAACAAAAAACACACCAACCTATTGAAACGATGAACTTGCCCAAAGATCTAAACCAAACAATACAAACAAAGAACACAAAAGCAAAATAAAAGAAAAACAAGAATAGGAACCCTACCTCGTACGCAAAATTTGGCTAACCTTCCAAATTGATTCGCAAGCAACTATCTCTTCCTCCTTCAATCGATTCACTTAGATGGACTCCGCAGCTGCTCTATTTCGCTCTTGATTCTTTAACAATGATAATAATTACACATTTAATCCCTAATGGAGGTAAAAATATGAGTTTCTACCTATGCATGGCAGCTGTCATTAACACATTAAATGCAGTTAAGCGGAGTCGGAACTAGAAAAGAACAAACACTTCACTACAGTGCCACTTCAGTAAAAAGTCAACGACCAAGAAATGGCAGGAGCGAAATCGGAATGGAAGCTGATTTGGAATCTTAAGGAATTTCCCAACTTCATTCCCATTCCAGGTCCGGTTCCGCCATCCAAGCATAAAATGAAATCAAACACAAACAAAGCCAAAAAGACTAAAATAATAAAAACTTAACATAAGGACTTAGTCTAAAACCAAAGTTCAAAAAGGGGAGGCGAAGACGAGATGGATATTGATTTTGCAATTTTGAATGAAGACTGACTTTACGTCCACTCTGGTTCCGACTCCGATAAAGACAAAACAATAGGTCTAAAAGAAAGACTGTCGGGATGGGGATCAGAACGGGTTTTGAAAGAAGTTTTAGAACCCGATTTGGTTCCGGCTCCGATTCCGACAGACTAAACCAAAGAAAAAGAAAGTGTTGGAAACAAAAGACTCCAAACTTTGTTTGAAAACAACAAAAGATAAAAAACACAAAAGGGGGACCCATTTTGACCAAGGCAAAAGATGGGGTGGTTATGCAAGGCATAACAGATAGTAGAGGAAGATTCATTAAAAAAGAAAAGGGAAGTAGTTCACAAGCCGAATAATCCAAAAATAAATCAGCACCATCTATTAAGAGTCTACAACTCAAAGAATTGCAAGATAAGTCAAAATCACCCATTGGAAGAAGTCGCTCAACTTAGGAGAAATTAAAAAGTAAATTTCCATCATTAGAATTACCCAAACCTAATCTTGAGAAGTGTGCTATTGAGACCACTATTGTTTAGACACTCGCAAATACCCAACAAATCTCTTTTGAGATATTACGCAAAAAGGTTGAATTTTTTTTCCAAGATTCTTATGGGGATAAAGTTGGTCCATTCTCTGAAGAAACCCGCAAGCCATTTGAAACTTATTTTACTCCTTGGGCATTATAAGTCATGGATCTGAACAACAACAACAATAACAACAACAATAATGACAACAACAACAATAATTATAATTATCATAGGGCATTGGCCAACAACAATGCTATTACTTTTGGGTTTCTAATCACTCATCCTGAACAAGATGCTCCTATGAAGAATATTCCTCATTCTGCTTTGCCTATTTTTCGTGGTCTTTCGATGGAGGGTCCTGACATGTTTTTATTTGAATTTGATGTGTTATGCCACAGTTATGATTATCAAAGTGATGCACAAAAACTCAAACTATTTCCAGCTACATTAAAGGGCGTTGCCCTATGATGGTTTATGAACCTGAGGAACAACAGAATGTGGGAAGTCATGAAGGAACTATTCCTGACCAAGTACCAAAAATATTGCAAAACAAAGGAAGTTTTGGATGAAATTTTCTGCATGAATTAGAAGGAAGACGAGTCTGTAGAGGACTACTTTGAACACTTTATGTTTAGTCTTCAACGATCTCACCAAGAGGGACTAAATGATGATGCTATTAAAATGTTATTTCTTAGAGGGATAAGAGATGATGATATGGAAGCATTAAATTTAATAGGAAAAGGGAATATGTCCAAAATGGAATTTGATGATATTTGTGATATTTGCAGGAACTATTCAAGGTTGTAGCATTCAGGAAGGAGCTATCCAAGTAAGCCTTATACTGCAGGTAATGCGACAGGTATCACAAAGAGGGAAATAGGCAATTTACTTGAGGATCTTAAAACAGATTTGTTGAGTCATATTGGGAAATAGATAGACACTCTTTACACCCATAGGAAGCAAGAGGAAGCCGAGAAGGCTTTAGCTATGTTTTTTCCAACATGTCGCAAGAGACATAGTAGTGAGGATTGCCCATACAATAGGACAAACATCTCATCCTTAGAAGAACTTAGTAGGAGCTCTACCTTGAGACCTCTTCCTATAGGTGTGCTCAAAATGGAACATTCTGAGGAACTCTTCTATTATATGGCCCCTAGGTGACCTTTTCCACCTCGAGCAATGCACCCTAACATGATGAATGATTATCTTTCCCCAAGACCTAGCCAACCCAACTCTTATCAACCAGGATGGTATGGGGTTGGAAACAACCTCCATACCCTCAACGGATGTCGCAGTATCAGTATAATTCATAGTCGTGGCAACAGGCATGGAGGCCACAACCGCCATAGCCATCACCGTACCAACAACAACCATTCCCATCACAATTAAAATTTACACCTCCTCCTATGATTAAACCATACCAACAGTCACAACAACTCCTTCCAGCCTTTCCATCATCGTCCGCCCAACCCGTCAATCCAAAAAACTATCCACCACAACCACCAAGACCTCCATCAATGCCAGCCCAACCCAATCCCAACCCCAACAATAAGGCAACCTGACTAGTGTATAATAATGAGGTAACAAGATACTCCACCTATCCCATAAACACATTATAATAGATGGAGTTCAATTAAGGTCAAGGAAGGCTCTTCAAGGGCCTACCATTACAAAAATCAATGAGGAGTCAGAAACAAAGCTAGCCAAAGAACCTCCCTTTCCCAAATGATTTCAATCTGAACCAATACAAAGGGAGGATTATCAACCTAAATTTGATTTTTTTAATGAGTTGTGCAATGTTAACATCAAGATTCCTTTGTTGCAGGCCATCAAGGACATTCCCGTCTATACAAAAACAATTCATGATCTATGTACCCGAAAGAAAAAAAAGAAGCAAGACCCAAAGACTGTTCAAGTCATCAGACAGTTGGAAGATCTTATGCTTGGGAACATAACCATTCCAAAGTACTCTGATCTAGGGAGTCTTATCATTAAGGTAACTATTGGTAAAGTAAGTATTCCTAATACCCTTGTGGATTTGGGTGCTACAATTAATGTGATGACAAATGAAATGAAGGAAAGACTGTCATTAGAAGGACTTAGGCCTACTCCTAAAGTTCTTCAAATGGAAAATAGATCTTTGGTCAAGCCTGAAGGTGTGATTGAATATGTAATCCTTTCTATTGATTCATGGGAATACCCAACTGACTTTGTGATTTTGTAGCCAAAAATTAAGCTGGGGGGATACCCCTTGATTTTGGGACGACCTTGGTTGGCAGCCGCATATGCATTTATTAATTTCCGATCAGGGAACATGGTCATTTCTAATGATGAGCACAAGAAACAATTGACTCTATACCTGCCATCACAACCTTTGTTGGAAATGAAGGAGCCGGTTTGGATTGATAGTGACTAATATGAGTCATTGCCAATTCTAACAATTGATAAAGCCTTAGATATGGAGGAACCTACTGAGGATAATGTTCTTGTTAATTTCCTTCAGAACAGGTATACATTTAATGAAATTTTTGAAAGCATGGTCCTCCATTTAGGTATAAATACTCAATGTCCTTTTGGGAATTTTCCATTGGTGGGTAGTTCACGTTCTGTTCAACACTTTATCACATTGCATCAGTTGTTGCCCCATAATTGCTTATATGGTTCATTCTTATCTTTTGAAAATTTGAGTGACATGCCATCTACCTCACAAGTCTTAGCCATTGAATCACCTACACAATCAGAAGCTATGGAAATTTTTCCTAATCACACACTTAACATTAATCCACAGTTAACCCTTGAAAAAATCCAAGATCTTATCTCTATGCTTAGAAAAAACAAAGATGCATTCACTTGGGAATACCAAGATATGCATGGCATTCATCTTGACACCTGCACCTACCGTATTTACATTGAAGAAGGAATTCATCCAATTAGGAAACCACAGCGTTGGCTTAACCCTGCCCTGCATGAAATAGTTAAGGAAGAGTTACAAAAATTGTTAAATGTCAGGTTTATATATTCTATTTCAGATAGTCAGTGGGTTTCTCCTTTAGTTGTGGTTCCTAAGAAAAATGGTAAATGGAGAATTTGTGTTGATTATAGAGCATTACATAAATCTACTAAGAAATATCATTTTCCATTACCATTTATTGATCAAGTATTGGACACTCTTGCAGGTAAGAAGTTCTTCTCTTTTTTGGATGGGTTCAACAGTTACAACCAGATTCACATAGCACCAGAAGATCAAGACAAGACCACTTTCACTTGCCCTTGGGGCACCTTTTCCTATAACGTCTTGCCATTTGGTTTATGTAATGCCCCTGCCACTTTTCAAAGGGCAGTTTTGAGCATTTTTGCGGATCTTGTCAATGATTGTGTTGAGGTATACATGGATGATTTTACTGTCCATGGTAACACTTATGAAGAGGCTAAAAAAATATTAGAAAAGGTACTTAGGCATTGTATCGATACCAACTTTTCATTGAGTCATGAAAAGTGCCATATACTTATGATCGAAGGGATAGTGCTTGGCCATTACATCTCCTCTAAAGGTATTCAAGTGGATCCTAAAAAGGTCCAAATTATCCAAGACTTGCCTACACCCTCTAGTCAAAAAGATGTTCTAATTTTTCTCGGTCATGCAGGGTATTACCGAAGATTTATCTAAAATTTCAGTAAGATTGCATCCCCCTTGTTTTCCTTGCTAGCCAAAGATGTTGCTTTCTCTTGGACACCCGAGTTTCAAGAAGCCTTTGAGGCCATCAAGACAAAACTTATAACCACACTAGTCCTTAGAGGACCAAATTGGGAACTACCATTTCATATCCACACTGATGCCTTAGATTGTTCAATGGGAGTTGTGCTTGGACAAAAAGAGGATAATCTCTTCTATTCCATCTACTGTATCAACAAGAACTTCATAAGGGTCGAGGTAAAATACACGGTAACTGAAAAAGAGTTTTTAGCTATTGTGTATGCAATCAATAAGTTTCATCATTATATTACTGGTTATAAAGTGTTTGTCCACACATATCATTCGACAATTTAGTTTTTAATGAATAAACTTTTGGTAACCGATAGAGTTATTAGATGGTTGGTTTTACTCTAGGAATTTGATATAACTATACTTGATAAGCCTGGTCGAGAAAATATGGTTGCATAATTTTTTTCTAGATTACAATAGCCAGAAAATGAACCCACTCCAGTTGACGATGCATTTCCAGATGAACATTTCTTTGCTATATCAACAAAGAGCCTATGGTTCACCGATATTGCAAACTATTTGGTTACATGCAAGTTCCCACCATATTTCTCTCTGAGGGAATGACGGAAGATGGTTGGACTCACTGGAAAGTACACATGGATCAATGGATTGCTGTTCCACATCGACATCGACAATATGATGCGGCGTTGTGTACCTGAAGATGATGTCTTTGATATACTTTATGCATTCCATACAAAACCATGCAGAGGACACATTGTTGCTCAGAGGACTACCTAGAAGATTCTCATTGCAGGTTCTACAATCCACAAGGATTGTAAATGCTATCTTCATCATTGTGACAAGTGTCATCATATGGGCTGACCCACATGCTCAGACAAGATGCGCTTACACCCACAGTTTTCCATAGAGCTGTTTGAAAAGTGGGGCCTTGACTTTGTTGGCCCAATCAATCCGCCATCAAGAAAAAAGGAATACATCCTTGTATGCACCAATTATGTCACCAAGTAGGTTGAATTGGTAGCTCCGAAGCATGCCAGAGATACAAAAGTAGTAGATTTCTTGTACTATGATATTTTCACAAGATTTGGTGTGCCATGATAAATAACCACATATCAAGGCCCACAATTCACGTCTGAGCTCATTTCCACCTTGGTTCATGAGTATGAAATTTTCCATCGCAAGTCTACACCCTATCACCCTCAAGCCAATGGCCAAGTAGAAGTCACCAATATAGAGATTGAGAATATTCTTACCAAGATAGTTGCTCTTCATAAGCACGATTGGGCTACACGACTTCTTGAAGTTGTGTGGGCCTATCAAACAACATGGAAGACCACCACTGGTCTGACCCCTTATGAGCCTGTCTATGGTAAGAAGGAAGTCCTTCCCATTAAGTTTGAGATAAAAACTCTTCGCACTGCACTAAAATTGGGTATGAATCTTTCTGATGCCCAAAAGGCACACATTGATCAACTACATTCCTTAGATGAATTGCGCCAAGAAGCACTATTTCACATCGAGGTTGTTCAGAAACAACGTGCTCTATGGCATGATCATCACATTCGATAACGGTCATTCCAACATGGAGATTGGGCACTCTTATACGACTCCCACTTCCAAGACTTCAAGGGAAATTTTCACACACGATGGCTGGGACCCTATGAGATCCATACCATATATGCTAATGGCATTGTTCGTCTCTGTACAATGGACTCTGAAAGAAGATCTCTCCTTATCAATGGTCACCACCTCAAACTATACAAGAAGCCTCTTTCCAAAGAAGCTTTCTTTTTAGAGGTAGCACATGAATTTACTGTTGTTCCTTTTGGCCTCCTCCAGAATCGATCAATAAAAATCTATATAAAAAGAAGCAATAAAAGATTCAACAATGAAAACCCTTTCGGGCGTTGTTGGTCGGTTAATGTTCGAAAACCGGTTTATGATGAGCATTACTCGTTGAATAAGACTTATTGGTGAAAACTGATTTTTTGGTGCCACTAGGCGGTGGTAGATTGAAAACTGGGCAACCGATAGTCTATTGTCAATAAAAACAAAAAAGAAGATATCTTCAGGCATTGGCACCCCACCTTCCTATCATTTTTCCGCTAGGACCTATTTTCCACAATAGGTGTTTGGGTCCCTCATTCCATTCATTTGGGGTCCTCCTTTGACTTCCTATTAAGAACCATGGCCTATCCTTTCTGGTCTTCTGGCGATATGCTTTGACACTGTTCTTGTCATCTGCTTGTCAGGAACCTTTATTTCAGTATCTCCGCTAGTTGGTGCTATCACTTATTTCTAGTTGGGTTCTATACCCCTTCACACTTGCTTCTTCCATTCATGTCACAATGGTTGTTGTGGCTTTCATCCAACAACCATTGCTCTGATTGATTTTATGTTCCTGTCTCCTTTGTGATAGGAATCGATGCAGTTATCTCCTGGTCGAATTTCCATTCTCTTCTTTGCCAAGAGTTATTTGCTTGCTAGATGGTACTACTTTCTCCGTGGTTAACTCCCATCCTTTATTCACCATTTCTAGTGCTTCAGCTAGTTGAACGCCACCTTGTCAACCACCGTACTTTTCAACTGACGATATTCTCATGCTTTCTTCTACACATGGCATTCGCCAGCTAGCTACTTTCTTTCGGTTTTGACTTTGTCATTACCGTACCTCCCATGTTGCACTCTTACCACCCTATCATTGCTACGAGTTGGCATCTGCATCAGCATCTGATTCATCACGCGTGTTGCCATGTCGCCACTCTCGTCCATCAACAGTCATCAATATTGGTATTTCACATGTTTTTTTCTTTTCTTTTTATTTTATTTAATATCAATCATTCATTTAATGATGGTGATGTCACCCACAGATGGGTAACTTGCTAAGCTGGGGGGGAAGTGTCACATCAGCCGTCGTGTCTCGTCCTTTCCATAAAAAAACCCTATCCCATCATATCTATATCCTTTGATTTTCGGTGTGATCTATCATAAATATCATTATCTGGTAACTCCGTCTTAATACCACCAGTAATTATTATTATTCACCCATAATAATGAATTAGAAACCACCTTTTCTTACCCACTTACCATAGACCATTCCTTACTGCCTAAAATCGTTGCCAGTTAAGTTTTTCCTATTCCTAGTGATAGTTTTTTCTAAAAGCTAGTTTTGTTCATACACTTTACCGGGCTTGAACTATGAACTATTTAGATTGCACCTCCTAGTAAGGATATGGCAGGAGAACGCAGGCACCACTATGAGCCAATGAGAATGAATGATCTAAGAGCCTTGACGATGTCTGAGCCCTACAAGATATTTTAGCAAGCAAGATGGGATACGTAATTTAAGAGGCTAAGGGGATATGATGAGAAATTGGCTCACGAGTTCGCAACAACCTGCAACACCAAATGGGCATGAGTTCATGGAATAGAGATTCTTGTTTCGGTTGAAAATATAGCAGATGTTACAGGATTGCCATTAATAGGAGAAAATTATTTTCCTGATAATTTTGGGCGAGAAAGAGATCTAAAATCCCTTTGTAAGAAGTTCCTGAAGCATGGGGAGTCGGTTGAAGTAGTTTCGGATCAAGGCACAAAGTTATCTTCGCTTCCAGCTCCCTAGAATGATGTGGCGAAATTTTTTATTCAGTATTTGACCTGTGAGGGAAGGTATGTATATGTTTATGCCAAATTTTTTTGGCTCATGATACATCTAAGATGGGGTGCATTTTTAAATATTCCTTTCATCTGTATTCTTCCATAATGCAAATGCGAAAAGCAATTCAAAAGGGTAGTGAAAATTCATTAGCCCATCATGGGCTTATCAAACTATTAATTGTTAAGGAATTGAGGAAGTTTTCGCCTCCTAGGGACCAGGAATCATTTATTGTAGATGAAACCCCTAAATTTTTTTTCGAGAATTCCCTCCCTAATACTTCAAAACACTCTATAGAAGAAGAAGATTCCCACAATGTAGAAAAATCTACTGGTAATTTAAAGGAAGAGGAGTCTGGTCACGAAAATCTAAAAGAAGATAATGAACACACTGAGGGTTCTGGGTCTAAAGCTCCTCTTGATAGCTCCAAGAAAGGAAAAGCACAAACCCTAGGGTCGAGTAGCAAGAATATTAAGGGTTCCAGTACTAAATGACCTAAATTTTAAAATATTGAAATCACTACACCTGGCTCTAGGGTTGAGAAGAAGCGGCGTAGTGGGTCTACCTTGGCTGTTGTTTTAGAAGAAAAAAAATATTATCACTTGATTTTATGGATAAGCTAGATAGTTTGGCTAACGTAGCCAGTGGCTTAAGTCCTCAAAAAATTGAGGACATTGGAGAGTTGACAATAGTGGCAACAGTCTCTTGAAAGACTAAAAGAACATAAGCTATTGCTAGAGAATTGAGAAGAAGAGGAAGAAGCGACAAATGATAGACCCTGAGGACTCCCCACAACACCAAGAGGAACTTGAGAAAAACCTTGAGATACCACCCCACAATTCTCCTATCTCAGAAGAGGAACTTGAGCATAACCTTGAGGTACCACCCCAGAATTCTCCTGTCTCAGAAAAGATACTGAGCAATCAAGAAGAAATTATTGACAAGGATATTGTTCAAAATGAGTCTGCCCTAGCTCAAAGAGATATTGACCTTGATACCCCTGAAGACCAAAGCCTACATGCCACTACCCAGGGGGAAGAACATCAATTAGAAGAAAGAGTAGAGAATGAAGTGAATGTATTGGAAATTCAGGAACAGGAAATTTTTGTAAACCCTCATCCAGAACAAAAAGAAAAACAAGAGTTAGAGGCAGAAGAAGAGTATGAATAAGAGCATTCCTTGCTCACTAATGATGAAATTCGTAACATGCAGAGTTTGGTGACCAAGTTGGCTAAAGAAAATGAAACCCTACAGAAACAAGTTCAAATGAAAGAGTCACTCAACTCATCTCAAGCAAACGAAATCAGTCAATTGAAGGAAACACTTGAACAAGAAAAGGTCACTGAGACATCGGTGATAACAATTCAAGAGCATGAAAAATACTTGCAGGAACTCTATCGGTTGTGTATCACAGAGGTCACTAGTAGTCTGCAGAAACTTGCCCCTTCTCTTTCTGGCTTGTATTCTATACTCTATTTGCATGAGGACATGCAAAGTCTTCAGCTAGGGGGAAATGATGGGGGAAAAACATGCCATTATTTTACCTATTATTTGCTTTAACCCTTGTCATCTTTCCTAGTGTTTCCTGTCGTTCTTGTCACTTTTCGTTAATGAACTGAAGGTATTTTATGAAATAGAAGGAAAGGTAAAAACTAGTGAAAATATTGATTTATTTGATTGTTGCTAAACTATCTTTGTGATTTTGGTAACATGCAATTTTTAATGGTTGACAAAAAGCATGAAGGGCATCGATTGAGGGATGACTAAGTTGTTGAAGTCATTTTGTCATTTTGGTCCTATTCGTCAAGATTATCAATTATGTTCTAAGTTGTTATGTTGCTCTCAAAATACTGTCAAAGACTCTAAACTATTTTTTATCATCTTTCAATGGTTGTTGGCTGAAATCCACAAACAACCAAAACACTTATTTGATTTCATCTGAAGGACTATTAGAAGTATAGGTAGCTATAATATATATATATGTGTGTGTGTGTGTGTACACTGAAAATTGGATATACATATACATAATAGAAATCAGACTTTGGCAATTTTAATCTATACTCTATTATTATAATTTGAATGAATGAAAGCTAGTGTGGAGTAGTTTTGTGTTCGTGAGTTTCATCATTCAATAACCGGTGAAGGCAGGGCCCACTTCCTCGATTGTTGGTCATCATTACATTAGGATTGTAAGCATGGTAATGTATGCTATGATTTTATAGTTATTCGATTAGTTTCATTACTGTATTATTTGCGAGATCCTCTATCTGCATAATTCATTTATGCAAAAGTATTAATCGCTATTGATTTTTCTAATACTTGCCAGTGTAATCTGTATTGATTTATTTAATATTTTTCTGCATATATATTTTATCAATCACTTGTTACTATTATTAAGAACCGTTAGATGTCGATGAATAAAATTATTACGAGTTAAGAATTTGAATAGTCAATTGGTGTCGAAAGCCTATTTCCATTCAATAGTTCAACTTTGATTATGTTCATGTTATTTCAAGATAGATTTCCATTCTGCTACATAGATTTTCACTTCTGTTCTACCATGTGCCAGTAATCTATTTTCTATTGCAAAACTATTTCTTCACGGGTTCCTCTCACACTTATGATAGGAAGTTTCCCAATCATAATTCTATTCAAATAAATATTACATTAGTTTGCATCCATCAACCCTTGGTTTATTAATTGCAACTCTTCAACATATTGCCACAACATGGTTCAAAATCCTACATTCTTGGATTAACACTTTAGGATGAACCGAGCAAGCCATTTCTAAAGATTAAATCAAACCCATTTCAAGAGTAATTTAAGACCACAGTTTAATCCAATCATTTTCCCCTTCCTTGACCAATCTAGATGCCTATGAAAATTCCACAATACAAACCCCTCCCCTGGTAAGAGATCATGGGAGGGTCTTCTTCCTAGAATCCCTTGGGTGGAGCAACCCTTTCCTTTCCCTTGTCTTTAGACTCCAAAAAAGTAGGAGAATCCTCCAAATCCACAACATTATTCACCTTCCCCAGAACTGGGACCTCCCCATCCCCACCACACTACTAAATATTATCTTCATTCACTAAATCCACCACTCCACCGACCTTATTAACCCCAATTCCCTTTTGCATATTATCAACTAGTTCATGGGAATACATCGATGTTAGAGTAATAAGTTATTATGCTTAATTAATTATATCATACTGGTTAATTAATTAAGTCACTTATTCCTTTAGTTGCTTAAGATAAACTTAGGCACATTAATAATTATTTATTAATTATTAAGTGTGCACACTAGGGTTTCATTTAGGGTTTCCCTTTTTAGGGTTTCTTGATCTCTTTCATCATGATTGATCTCTTTGTAATAATTTGAGATTCTAATAATGCATTTTACACTTTGAGGTTTACAAAACTTCTTGTTTGTTCTGAATGTTTTTTGCATGTGATAGGTATCCATTTGCATGCAGGTGATCTTGGTTTCTAACATGGTATCAAAGCTCTAGACCTGCAGCTGCCTATTCGTGATCTGAAGATATGGCCTTTCAATGAGTTTCAAGTGCAAGGGTTTCCATAGGCATCTTTTCTGCAAGATTTGGGGGTAGCCAATTTTTCGGCACACTATGGGCTCAAACGAACGTCGCCATCGCATTCACAGCACCCCAAAACCCTAGAAACGCCTGTCAAATCATCAATTTTGGTGAAGTTGGTCTGGGAGGCAAAAAATATTTTCCAAGGAGGCCGTATGGCCTCCCCAGCATGCATTCCGAGATAGTTCTTCTCACGAAAATTGAGAAAAAATTTGAAACTGCACATCGGTTCTTGCTCCTCCAATTCGGAAGACTCTCGTCGCCGAGCGGCCACTGGCTTTCGCCACCATCTCGCCGTTGGCCTCTGCCTAGCCCCCGTGGGCTCCGACAGGCTTAGCCCCAATCACATGGACGACCGGGGGCCATCTGCCAGCCCTTGCACGCTCTTCCATTGTAGCCGTGGTCCCATGGAGAATCAAGGGCTCTGCCCAGCCCCCTGGTCACATGGGTGACCAGGGGCTAAAATTTTTCTGTAGGGGGGCCAATTTTTTGTAGTGATGGCCAAATGGCCGTCAATTTTTTTGCTATGAAGTGCTGATGTCAGCATGACATCATCATCCGTACAACCTCTTTGCCCCTCCTAACCCTAATTTGCCCTAAAAGAGCAGTTTTTTTGTTTTTGGCATAACTTGGGCATACAATATCAAAATCAGGCAAACGAGATATTGTCGGAAAGCTGGTTCTGAGCACTATCCTATGGTGTAGTTTATTTTATAGTATTTTTCTGTTTTATGGCATTTGTTTCTATTTGAAGTGAGATGTAATTTTTATGCTTTCGAGCTCATAACTCTTTGCCACGATCTTTGATTTTCGCTATCTTTGCGGCGTTGGAAAGGTATTGAGGAGATCTATGTTGTTGTCCAGGAACTTTTTTCTATATCTATCCCAAGTTTATCATTATTCCAGATTTGGCCCGATGGGTGCTTTGGAGATTACTTGGATATTTTGACAGTTGGGAGAGTGCATCTTGCATCTTTGCACTTCATTTTCAATGATACATCATTCAATAATTGACTACTGCTTCATAGATTCTAGGGTTGTTCCCGTTTGGAGTTTTCGAGTGTTCCGTGGCATCAGGTCTGTTGTTGCATCATTATGATTTCGATATGGTTTCTTGTAGACAGAAGTATCTTTCCTTGCTTGCCAGATTGCGGTTCCAGTGTTACTCTACAACGTTCTTCTAGTGCTTCTTTGCAGCATGTTATATCATTGTAGGGGGGTTTTGTCCCACTGGGTTTTTCCTTCTCTACCTCTTTATTGCATTTGTAAATGGGTACCTGATCAGTCCTAGTTGTCGGGACCCATCTTTTCTTGCATGCATCTTCTTCTAGTGTTTTAGCTTCTTCCTAAGTTCATCTTAAGGGGGGGTGTTAGAGTAATAAGTTATTATGCTTAATTAATTATATCATACTGGTTAATTAATTAAGTCACTTATTCCTTTAGTTGCTTAAGCTAAAATTAGGCACATTAATAATTATTTATTAATTATTAAGTGTGCACACTAGGGTTTCATTTAGGGTTTCCCTTTTTAGGGTTTCTTGATCTCCTTCATAAGGATTGATCTCTTTGTAATAATTTGAGATTCTAATAATGCATTTTACACTTTGAGGTTTACAGAACTTCTTGTTTGTTCTGAATGTCTTTTGCATGTGACAGGTATCCATTTTCATGCAAGTGATCTTGGTTTCTAACAATCGACCCCTATTTTGAGGCCTTCCTTCTACTAGCTTTACCCTATAGAACCTCCTCATCATAGGAAATTTTGTGTTTCGCACGTGAGGAAGAGGGCTTAGTATTTTTGGTAAAGCTTTTCTTTCCCCCAATAGATGGGGTAAAATCCAGGTCCGTTTGGTATCCATCTGACCATGCAAAAGATTCATCCTCAATTTATGTTTCAACATCATCTTCCACCTCCTCAATCTAGAATTTCCCACTTGTCTTCTCCTTCTTCTTATACTTACCAGACTTAACAAGAATAGGGGAATCAATAACAAAATTAGATTTTATGTGTTCCATAATTAATAACATCAATCCCTCATGTTGGTAAGGATTTTTGGGATTCCTTTTGAAGTCCACAATCCCATCTTCCAAAGACAACAAAAGATAGAAAGGGAAAAAAACAAGCTTACCATGACGAAAGTGATTAAGCAACACAAAGTGGTGCCCATACAGAGTTGTGTATCTCCCATCTAGGGTAAAAGAACACATAAACACCATGGCCACGTCACCCCAAATGGGCTTCATTTTGGAATGATCATAACCCCCACATTGAATTCTAACCATCTTAGCCTTCTCCTTGTCCCAAAGGAAATTCATTCTGGCGACCCCTAACATAGATTTCTCTCTATAAAATTTCCTTCCTTCAGTCGACATCCCCATCACTTCCATTATAAACTCCTCATTGATAGTGATATCCAAACCAAACAACCTTAGCACCCGACCATGCCAAGCATCAACAAACTCCTGTGAGCCCTTCGACTCAAAACCATGTAATCTCCCATGAATGGGGTTACCCCACCCTTTTGTAAAATTTCCAACACCTCAGCATTTTTTTGATCTCCTCACATGATAATGGCTCTATCCTACACCTATCCCACCCATCTTCAATAGTGACAGGAACATAGGAAAGAGACCAAACAAACAAAATGTAAAAAATCAACAAGGCCAAAGAGAAAAATACACCTAGAAAGTGTGCAGGCCTACCTTTCGAGGTACAAAGAAAAATGATGACCAAAATCCTCCTGTGCAAATAACTCATCCCACAATTTACAATGATCACACCCAATGTCAAGTGTCTTATCAACATAAGATGGTAATAATAAACCCGCTAGCCCTTAAGACCACTTGACAAGATGTCCCCCACCAAAACATTAGAGGCTATCATTATTAAGAAAGGGTAAAAGCTCCATCGGAAAAATATCATTAACCTCCCATGATCTAGTGAAAACCACACCAAGATTCGCCAAAAAATCTGCTACCCCATTTGCCTCACGAAAGGCATGTGAAATATAGACTTCATCAAAATCATTTAACATCTAAATGGCATCCACAATAAATCTTTCAATATACCAAGAAGGAGGGGAGAAATTCCTTAGGCAATTAATAATATTCAATGAATCCCCTTCAACCCAAATTTTGAAAATCCCCTTCTCCCTAGCAAGCTTAATGCCATGATAGGCTATCACTACTTCAACATAGTGGTTTGTCTGATAGATGTTTGTTCATTGTTGGTTGGGCCTAAATTACTATTTTAAAATTGAAACTATAATGAGAAATGTGCAACTACAATAATGAAAAATGAAAGCCACACTTGGAAAACACCTACAAAAAAGAAAATATAAAAATAAATATTATTGGTCAATACAAGATTACTTTTAGCCTTAGATTGCTCCTATTCCACATACACACATATCATTAGTTATACCTACTAGTTATGTCATTGTTTAAAATTTTAAAATCATAATATAATTTTTGCTAAATCTAAAGTTAGATATTATGTAGGATGGTATGTGTAGGTGTAATTCAATGTGTGTAGTACAATATGGAGTTGTGATTGATTTGGCACCTAAAATGTGTACACATGGTGTAAATATATGAAAATTATTCAAGATGTATGTGGTAATTGTGGATTTGTGACTTAGTTGGCCCCCACAATACATACATGCACGAAACCTTGTAAAAATGAGATAGGAAATTGAATCATGATGTATGAGGTACCACCATGACATATAAAATCATGAATGCATGTAAATATGAGTTGAATCATGGTGTACAAAGTCATCGTGAAGTTATGATTGAGTTGGACCACATGACATGTGCAAGAATGAAACTATGTAAAACTAAGTAAGTAGATAGAGATAGTATTCCCCCCTCAAATTAAGTACATGATTTTTTTATGGGTTTTATTTGAGGAGAGGAGAAATGTGTAATTTCCACACAAAAAATTATTGGTCCAAAATCTGAACTATATTATGTGGTCATGAATTTAATCCTATAGCAATAAATAAATGATTTCCCCCAAAATTTTCCACCAATATGAGGACAAGTATAAATTTAAAATGAATGGACATGTTTCAAGTTTCATCATGTAATATCAAGACAAAAAATAGTGTATGAGACATGGGCACACAAGTACAAGACAAGTGATGTCATGCAAGATGCATCTGTGATGAGAATGACATAAAAAATGTGTTAAAGAATGTGATTGTGAAAACTCATTTTAATAAATGATATATAAGAGAGTATCATCATGTAGTATCAAATGGAAATAAATATAATGTAAAAATAATGTTATGATATAAGGTGTATCACGAATTTGTGAGTAATTTACTTTTATGATAGTGTTCAAATAAATTACCCCAAACAAGAAAACCAAATAATGTCATATGTGAGAATGGAAAGTGTCACTAGAATAAGGAGGCATAATTGAGTGTGTAATAATAAATAAGTTTTGGTGTAAAATTCATGTAAAAGGAGTGAATACATGAAAAATAAGAAACATTGTAACAAATAAGATGTAATAAAAGTACCCAAGTAGGTTATGTAGCAAGGTAGTAAAGTTTGAAGAAAATAAAAGGAAAAGCACAACAATTACTACTTAATCAAAAAGGCCAATCATAAACCAAAAAATAAGGGAACTATGCTTTTTGATCAAAATGAATAAATTAAGTTGTAAAAACTTGTCTTGGAGCTTAGTTTAAATTGGCTCCCTTAATAATTTATATGCTCTAATGGAATGATCTCTGATTTAGGTTAAGGAACCCATATTTGTTTTTATTTTTTTCCTTCTTTATAATAATATTAGATTGAATTTTCGTTAAAGTGGTAGTCCCTTGTGGAATAGGTGGTTCTTTATTTTCACATTATTGGTTTAGATTTAAAAACATGTCCTAAATAAGATATATATTTTTTAAGTGAATGGTATTTCAATGTATGAATGAATGTCTATATAGCGAGACTATACTGTAAAATATTTTGATATGAATCCCTTGGAATTGTAACTACTTTCCCTTTGTGAATGAATTTTACACATTGATGTAATATAAGAGAATTGGTTAAATATATCTCAACCCAAGGTTTACCAAGGACCATACTTTGTCGTATGTAGGAATGATGTGAAATAAAGTGTGTTCCTCTCTTCAAACAATTTGTAATTTTAATATAATATATCCTATTGTATCTTGCATTATACCATTAGAAAATTTGGGTGTAACTACATAATGGATGTGTGATTATTTATTAAAGTAATTATTAAATAAACACTTTTTGTGCATATGTTAAAATGAGAGCCTAGATCTATCATGGCTCCAAAATTAGATTAAATGTTGGATATCTCCTCTAATATAAAGTGGTCCATGGTAGCCATTATTAGGGATTTCCTCTTGTGGGATGTAATTAGAAAAGAAAATGTATATTCAATCAATCATCAATAAAGGAAATACATTCCTCATAATAATTTAATGAAAATTTTAATCGTTCATATTTTATTTCTTCTTCCATAATGGTCTCTATGTCATTAGATTAGTGATGTTACAGAAATGAATTGGTATTGTCATAAGAGGGAAATCAAATGAATATGGAAATCATCATAAATGAATCAAACAAAAGCTTAATTCAAAACAAGATTATGAATTTCTAAACCAATTACTCACGAAATGAACAATATAAAAACTAATGAATTCAATGAAACAATTGTTAATAAATGAAGAACAAATAATGAATCCAAGCAATCATATTGTTTCCCATCTTGTGTCAAAGTGTATTTAAAAGGATGTTAGATTGCATTTTTGTATCAATGTGAAGCCTCCATTATGTGTTGCAAAAGCTTAAATGTGTGCAAAGGTTTGAAATATAATTGTGATAATAATCGTAATGTGATCAAGATATAATTGTGTAGTGCTTCGTTGTGTGAATTCTAGATGATTTGTGAGAACTAGAAGGTTATTTTATAGATTTTATGATTCAAGATGAATGTGCAAGATTAAACAATGTTGAATCAAGATTGATGGTTGAAATTTGTTGAGAGGAATTAGAATGCTTAGTTAGCTTATGTGATCAAATCAATTACGGATGTTAATTGGTTAATCAAAGGAAATAGATTGCCTAATATATGGAATTGAGGAAATCAAGTTGAGCTTTCAATGGGATTGAAGAATAGATGGATTAGTTGGGAAATGGATGAATCAGTTAGGTAAGAGATGAATCAGTTAGCCAATCAGAGTGAGCAATCAGTGGTCATGATTTGCTCAATCACAAATGGAGTGAAGATTATTAATTAATTGAATTAATTAATTAAGCTTTTTGAATTGAACGTGCAAAGTCATGTTTGACTTTAACAAATGAAGTTGTATTTGTTTGTTGACCTTTTTGAATGATGTTTTGAATAATTAATTTAATTATTTTATTTAGAAAGGGGAAAAGTGATTTAATTAAACTATTAAGTGATAATAGTTTAATTTGATTTAGGGGAATAAGGTAAATTAGCAACATAATTAAATATCTTGTGTTATTTAACTAATCGAGGAATAAAGTTAGATTAGGACTTTATAAAATAAATGAAATTTATTTAATTAGTCAAAAATGATAAAATAGTGAATTAATTCAATAAATTAAATATTATTTAATTAATAGAGGAAAATAGAGTTTTTTATGTAAATGATGTGAAATATGGTGATATTAAATGATAATGATGTCAATGATGAAAAATGTCATTCAAAATGTGTGATAAGTGTTAGGTCATTTTTACATGTCTATATGTATTATTTAGATATTTTAATTGGAAGAAAAATAAATGTTGTTCCCATCATTTATCCTTTCCACATGAATAATGTTATACTACTCATATCTTATAACTCATTTTTCAGTGATAAACACCATTGAATACTATAACCATTAAATCTACAACACTCATAAAAAATATGTCTAAAATCCTTTTAGGGACATATTTGGAAGTATTTAATGGTATGATTAGTGGCAAAGTGACCTAAAAAGATTTCATAATACTATATCAAGGGGATTATTGAGTCTTAAAAATTTCTTGTATTTGAGGTTTAATGGTGATTATTTTTAAATCTTCTTCACCATTGTTGGCATGATTCACATTATTCTTATATTCTTAATTTAGAAAAGACCATGAACTATCCTTCTTATAAGAGTTTTTCAATTGAGATTTGGAAATATAGGAAGGTGGGGGGATGTGAGTGCTAGATAAACTATATTTCAAAGTATTGGAATCTAATAAATTTAGTTCAATGTAGTCTCTTATATTAGATTGTAAGTTTGAAAACATATGCATAGTTTTTTAATATGAACTTATCTTATATGTCCAATAGTAAACTATTAATGGACAAACTTTGTAATTCATCATTTGGATTACACAAAAAAAATTATAAATAAAAGTTTTAAAATATTTAGACATAAGCATAAGCTCTCCAATTGGTAACTTAATTGCATTCTAGATAAAAGAGTTAGGTAACTCAACATATGAATGGATTAAATTGTAAGTGAGAAAAAAATATTCAAGACTATATTCTTTCAATATTTGTGAATTTTTTTAGTAAGTGAATTATCATCATACAAAATCCAATCATGTGGCATTGAAGGTCTAATATGGGTCATAGGATCTACATTACCATTATACAACTCAAAGGGAGGTTCACAAATGATATAGGATATGTATATGCTAGTATATCATATGCCAAATATTTTTTGTTAATTCATGTGTCCAATCCTTTTCACAATTGGAAGGAAGATTTTTTATCCTTTTTTTTACTTCTCTAAGTTCTTTCATGTTGTTAGTGAGAGCGAGATGGGAAATGTTAGAATATAGAATAGTGATGTAAGTAGTTATGGGTTGAGAACAAGTGGTTTGGGATGGGATACTGGAGGAAGGTATAATTGGTTGAGCTTGAGAATTAATATGTGAAGGAATGGAAAGGGTTTGTTGAATATAATAAGTAGGGGTAATGAGATATGGATAAATGGGAGGAGTATGAGAGATATGAGGTTTATGAAGGGTAGAAATGTTTTATAAAATGAGTGAAAAATTTGGATATTTGATATGAAAATTAGGGGATTTGTGATTGGATGGGATAATGTTGGAATCAGGGAACACTGAGAGGGGGGGTGAATAAGTGTTCTGCAAAATTTAACTTTATTAATTTGATCTTTAAACCACTTACAACATTGAATCGAAAGAAAGATGCAAGCACATAAAGAAATCATCCACAAACCATAACACAAGGATTTTTATGTGGAAACCCTGTTAGGGGAAAAACCACGGTGGAGTTCAATCCATAATTTGACTACTAAAATATAAGTGTTTTACAAATGAGAATGCACTTGCATTCAGGCACACTGCCTAGAGCTTATTGCTCAAAAACAGAAAGGCTCACTGCCTTACAATCAATTTCAAAAGACAACTAGAGTAGTGAACTATGAATTAGCATCTACAAATACCTGAGAATAGTTTTGGTTAAGCACATTAGTTGATTTCTTGATCTTCTATATGATTTTGCTCTTCTGCTCTACTTTGCTTCAATTTGCATCATAAATCCATTTATGCACAAGTGAAATTGTGCATAATTGCTCTATAATCCTTTTGAATTTCACAACACACACCAAGATACATTGTGCATTCATCAAAATAATATAATTGATCACTTATGTATATCCGCAACAAAAGATTTAATTGACCATATGTCGGCTTCAATAAAACATAAAATATTTTCCAACCGTCGACTCAATCCACAAATAATTTTCAATGCGCATGATCCAAAGTTGGCCACAACATAGTGAGGACCCAAATCAACATGTTAGAACACAAAAACACTTAAAAAATTACTCCTTAAATATCCACAACATATTATATTCACCAAGTCAACTCTTTACATTGATAAATAGGAAAACAATAAATTGGATCTCCTAACTTGTACACCAATTGATGCGATGACACAAAACTCGAGAATAAGATATTCCAGATGCCCAACGACCTTCCTTGAGACCCACAACCTGAACTGATAAACTGGTAATGCAAATGGATTGATAGACTAAACTTTAGTCAGATACCCTGTTCTTCACTTTGTCTCCCGGTATGGACAAATACTGAAGTGCGAACTAGATCATTGACTTAGGTTGCCATCAATGACAACACCAAGAGCCATATGCCAACAGATAATAGTGGAGGAAACATTATAATTGGAAGGAAGGGGAGAATCATGAGAAGCATTAGACTCATTGACAATTTTATTAATTATTTTAAGAATTTCCAATCCATAATACTTGGTCAAGGGTGATTGGTGAAGCTCATCAACTAATACATAATAGTTAGCATCATCACCTAGCTTACTTATGTCATCTTAAGGAGTTGCAACTTATGTGCCATGTCATTTTTACTTTGATTTTCAACATTTACAATATGTACAACATGGTCAAATACCTCCTGCTCATTGAGGCATACAAAACTATTCAATTTTTTAACAACAAGAGCATCCAAATTATAAGAAATCTACCCTTACTCTTAAGTTTTCAACTAGGTTTTAATTCATGAAGTGAATAATTTAATACCTTCAAACAAGAAAGTGAAAATTTTCTTTTTCTAATAACATATTTTGAATGTTGCATAAAGAATTTATTATAACATCTCATAAGCAAAATAATCTAACAAACATCATGTAAATGAAACACATATTTTCAAATACCATTTGTATATATAAGATTTATGATTAAATAAACATTTTCATAATTTACAATGAGAATAAGGTCAAGATAACGTTATTTGGATTACTCTTCTATTTCACAAGCTTTGATGTGTCTTCTCCAGAAGGGAGAGCATCACCCAAGCACTTTACCCCAACCATAGATTGGCAGTCCCCGCACACCTTCCTAACTATAGAAGTGGACTTACCCTTCGACGAAGAGTATAGTATAGGAACCTCTAATATTTTCATCTAAGTATCTAGTGGTATGTAGTACATAACAAGTATGGACATATAATTATGGATACCTTCCAACTATGCATGACACTATTGACCAATTATGTAAACCTGGAGCACAGTGAACTAACAAGTTCAAGTAGAGACTTTTGCACTTACTTTGGCTAAATTTTTGATATATATAATCATCCACTTTCTAAGGAAGTCGTGTCATAAGTTCACCCACCTCTAACCGGACTTAGAAATCTTACTGACCTATGGTTAACTCTACTTTTGGTTTGACCCAAATGTTAACTAACTCAAATAGATTATCTTTCATTAGTGATGACTTCACTAGTGTTGACTATTCGACTAAGATGGTTACATATTCTTTGAATTTGAACACCCATGTTACATTCATGTAACATCTTTGGCCTTGGAAACTACCACTTGTTCAAGTCCTTTCTTCTAAGTCGGTAAGCAACTTGACTGATTATATTTTTCTAACTTGCATACCCAAGTTACGTTCTTGTAACATTTTGGGTCTAGGCAACTGCCTCTTATTTGATTCCTTAGTTTTAACCATGAGAGTAACTACTCTCCTATTTTATGCATAATTAGTTACTACTGATAAAATAATACCATCGACTAGACACACTCGGTCTCAATTTAAAAGTATTGACAATATATCGATATGTATAGTGATCTATTATTAAATTTAAATTGAAGATTACTTCTTCATATTAAAGTTTTATATGTCTAACATTTATTCTTATGGTTTTGTTTCTAAAGAACTCCGTACCGAATACAATTAATCTTGAAGTGAATATAAACAAACAATTATCGCCTTCTTAAATGTTGGTTCAAACTCTTCGTTGTTGTACCAATTATGGTTTTGTACTTCTAGAACTCCATAACTGATATGGTTATTCATGATTTTAAATACCATTTAGTTTGATTCAATATAAAATCTTATACTTATAGTAATGTCCATTAATAATTCAACATATTAATCTATTTATTTTTGATAATTCAATGGAGAACCATCTAATTAATCTCCAGACTCTTCATAGGTTTCTTCCAAGTTATCCTTTGCATTATATAAGGTACCCTTATTTTTATGTATATATATTCATATATTTATCCTTCTCCATGACACATATATTCTCATATTTAAATGTATGATAAGTTTATATCCACGCTGGAGAATATTTCCTATTTGGGAGATATATGTGCTTCTATACTTCAAAATCTCTTAGCATTATGGTCCTTGGCTTACAACGAGAACATAATTTCCTCTATTCAAGATGCATGATTGCAAATCAGTAGATAGTAATAATGACTCTTGGTCTATTATGTAATGTGATAACTTTCAAAAGATAGTAAAGAAATTATCGCCTTTATTACATTTTCAGACATTATCATTGAAAGACAACATAAACTTGTTTTGATAAAATACATGACATTGTCTTGATGAAATAAATATCATATTCTCGTATTTATCTATTCCTCACTAATTTAGTTTATTAAGTTGGTCATTTGGTAAAACACAGCTTAGAGAGTCTTAACCTTTCTCTTTAAGCTCTCTTGAATAATTTAACTCAATATCACATAAAAATATCACGATATTAACAAAAAAAAATTTAAGGTGAGATAACTTAGTCTAATCCATTGATTGATTCTGATTCTAACTATCTCATACTTTCTTGTAAATAGTTTATATTTTTCATGTTTGAACATGCATTCATAATATTTTGCAAATATCCATAAAATAGCATATAATGTTGGCATATTCATATTCAAATATATAGAAGAAAAACTCTTTCAAATTCGAGGGAAAAATAAGAAGAAAATTAAAACATGTTTAGAATAAGATTAATTGGATTTTGAAACTAACTTTTCTTACTTCTAACTCTGCAACTTAAGCTCAATTTTCCTATTCCTTTCAAACTCTACACATAGATTGTTGCATGAAACAATTGTATCCTAAATTCAACTCTCAAATGACAAAGAGGAAACTTCTCAAACTAATGATATCCTCTCAAAGGTTCGCTCTCGACACTTTTAATTCCTATGCTCAATATTTTCCTTGGTAATTCCATGATGGAAAGAAATCACTAGTTAAGCAATACTTCTTAAGCCATTGCCCACTTCCTAAATATTACACTTATCTTAGGCTTCTCCTACGCCAACCTTCTATTCAAGCTCTTCTCACGTTGTGTGTAGAAAATGAGCCCAAAAAGACTTATTTATTTTATCCCAAATCAGTTTGACTCTAAAATAACAAGTTGTTGCCTCAAGTGGAGGCTTGAATTAATATGTTGTTTCGATGCAATTCAAATTTAGTTTGAAATAGTCTTCCAAAGCAATTCAACCTCTTTCCTCTTACTGACACGGCTGTCATATTAAAGTATTAATAATGCAAATTAAATATTTTAGAAAAATTCTTTGTGAATGGCGCGTTATGCAATAGTAATCTCACACCTGCCATTGCATAATACTTAATATGGCTTTAAAATATAATCTATATGTAAACATATATATTCTCCATCATTCATTTTTTGTCAAATACATATATATACATATTTATATATGAATATACGTAGATACTAAAGTATTTCATCTACGTGTATTCATATATACATATATATATACACATACATTTAATACATATACTTATATATACTATATATGTTATATTCATTATTACCAAAAGATATTAGAAATTAAATTAATTTTGATGATCAATGAGGATTATTAATGATAGATGTATGTTTTCCCTAACGACACTTAACCCTATCAACTTAGGTTTAAGCCTTGTCGAATTAATAATTGAATTGACCTGATGAGGTTCCAAATAACCTTAATGAGTGAGTGTGTGCATCTACTTAGATAGCAATACCCAATGTTCCAGATACCAAATCCTCTCATGGGTGACTCTCCCTCCCCCTCTAGAGTGTTTGAACTTTCCTACATTAAAATTAGAGAAACATATTTGTAGTTAGCTAATAACATACACAACCTAATCATAATATAGCTTAATCATCATATAAGTGTTTAAAAGTATTTGCATATTGTAGACACTGAAAAATGTCCTGAATGATATCATACACTTGAATCAGGTATACTAACATCATTTCGTCTTGAAACCCATCCTCCTTTCGCTTAATTAATTGAGCTAGCCTAGCTATTTAATTAATTGCATCATTTGCATTTATTAGCCTAATTAATTTAATCAGGTTAATTCACCCCCTTTAATGCTAACATTTCATCCTATTAAATTAAATACATCAAACTATTTAATTTAAGTCCCTAAGTTATCTTATTTAATTAAATAACCCTAAGTTTTTCAATTAAATGTCGTCACCTTTCCCCCTTTTCATTAAATCATTTTAATGAATATCATGTAATTCTTCTAAGCCCTTTAATTTTATAATTAACATTGTTTAATTATCAATTATTAATTAATCTAATTTCCCCCCCACTTGCAAGGGAATATTCCTCCTTTGCACATTCTTCCGAAAGGGGAATATTTCCATGGAATATTCCTTCCCCTTTTGCATAATTAAACTTTATTTTAATTTATAAATTATCTAATTTCTATCACCCATAAGAATATTCCAAATAATATTATCTCCCCTCACTCATTTGAAAAAAGGGAATATTCTTACAAAGCTTCATGTACAAGTTAACTTAAAACTTCTTGTGCAAGTTAACTTGTGACCTCTTGTATAGGTCAAAATCATGTTTGTTTGAAGGAATGCCAACCCTTGATTAAATCTTATCATTGATTATCATCCGTTGATGAGAATCCATGATCCATGCCTCCAAATTCTTCCATCAATGGCTATTGATCAACCTTTTTTATATCAACCCTTTATTTCTCATTTGTCCTCCTATAAATAGGTCACTATTTGGAGACAAATGGATCCATATTTTTTAGAGAAAATTTATGTTGTTGAATTCACTCACATTCACACTCATATTTAGCACTCTTTTTATCATTTTAGCTTCATCACTTGCATTAATTAACATATCTTCCATTAATGGCTTCCATGGTAACTTATATGCATACATTTAGTTTATTTGTTAATCAGGGTTTGGATCTTTTAGCTTAAAATCCATTTAGATTAGCTTTGCATACATCTACATTAATCATATTAGCATAAATCAGGATTAAATAACTTGCATCATGTTCATTTAGATTTAAATCATGTTTTAATACACATCTCTCATTAGTTCCATCAAATTTCTTCAATAAAATTGACCGGAACAAGTTCATTTATCCTTGGGATTGGGAAAGGGTTGTCGTTCTACATCAACTCGACACCACTCCCCCAAAGGATAAGTTTCAATGGATTAGAGTAGGCAGTTTTAAAGCTTTTGTAGTTTAGTATGTTATGTTCTAATGGATGCTTGGTTTAATTTTCATTTGAATGATCCTGTTGAGATTTGACATTAGTGGCTTAATTATGTTTCAATTCTTCATGGATCAAGCATAATCGTCCCATACTAATCCTTCAGTCACATTTTGGCACTAGAATGAGGGAAAACCAATCAAATTTAATCAATTTTATCTCAAATTACATTCTTTCTAATTTTTGTAGGATACATCAATGCTCCAGAGAATTCTAGCGATGCTTTTGTAAAAGCATCACCATATAGTGACGTTAGCTTCATTTGAAACAACGAAGTCCAATTAATATTCTGATGTTGATTAAAAAATGGAAACGCTGAATACTTTTAGAAGTATCAAATATTTTCAAATAGCGACACTCCCAAAATGGTGACGTTATCGTGAACAACAACACCCTTCTCTAGTAAGCAAAAACAATAATCAATTTTCAACATGTACTTTAAATTTCTAATTTCATATGCTCTTTGATACATCATTGACTTCTCAGACTTTTAGGCTAACTAGGTTTTGCAGGTTGGACAATACAAGTTGAAGTGAAGAAGCATTCTAGTCTTTAAATATTATAATCGTAACAAGTGTTTCGACACTTTTTGGGGCAATTATAACCCATTTATCATGATTTTATTTTTATGCTATAGGACCACACTAGATTTCAATTGGATTTAAAATAAACACTAAAACAAGATTAAAATGAACCCTCACATCATCATTTTACTTTTGGTTTAAAATTGAACTCTACAACTTAACACTTCATTTGGTATAGAAAATGAACCTACATTTGCTTTGAGGGTTCAAATTAACAACTGTTTGATATGTTTTATGATTTACATTTTTGTCATTGAATGTGTATGCACTTCTCTCGTGCCACTTGACAATCTTGAGAATCAAAATCATTCCTTTGTAATTTTGTATAATCACCCACATATTTCAATTTGGATTAAAATGAACCCCATGCTAGTGTAGGGAAAAGGTGTTGTGTGTGTTCTCTCCTTGCTTCATCCGATCAGGGAGATCAAACTACAAATGTAATTCCTTGATTTTGTTTATCTTTTGAAGGCCTTCCTCCCCACTTTGAAAGGAGGGAACGACCCAAGTGATAACGAGCTAAAGCCAAGCTCTTTCGAATCGCTATATAAAAATTGTGTTTGTGACAAGAGTTATAAACAACAAGGTGTGGATGTGTCATACCGACAAGTGCCACCCTTAGTGTCCTCATGACACATTAAAATCATTTCTTAGGAAAGGATTAGTAGGCCTCTTGATTGAAATAATCTTAAGCTAATATTTCCACGTGTATGGCCACCTTGAACGGAAGCCCTTACTAAAAAACCAAGTGTTTAGAAGCCAAAAAAATCTTTATGCTTGCTGGTGCAAGAACGGTCGTTCTAAAGATGTCCCACATTTTACTATTCATTGTTGAAACAGAAAAATCCTTTTGATCTCTCGATCTTAAGGATTTTAAGATTTGGTAGTCCCAAGAAGTGTGTCATGGAGGGGAGCCAATGTCACCAAATCTCTAACTGTTCACATTGTCTTAGTGTTTGGAGAAATTTAAGTGGGGATTCAATAAGAAATATCTTTTGGACCTAGGGTGGTAAATTCTTGTGAGTCAGTTTAATGCTTTGCTTGGTTCCAAAACATTGCAAACAAAAATTCACAATCTTCCTCAAAATTTCAAACCCTTTGGTCTAAGTATGGATACCTTTTAACAAAACCTTGATATTAATTCTTGTCCTAGGAATTTATTATTAGAGACCTCTAAATATTGTGGTGAATATCTCAATCCATACTTCCCAGAGTTAACATAGGAAACTATGGCTTCAAACTCATGATTTTCACAAAATGGACCTTGTGAAATTTATGGTGTTTTTGACAGACATTTAGTTTGAAACTTAATCAAGACAAGTATTTTTGGTAAAATAAACTCATTTAAGCAAGATAACTTGACAAATTGAATCCCACATGACCATTTGGAGGTCGAACGCTCCAGTTGAACAACTCTACCTTACACCTATTATCATTCAATCGAAATTTGAAGTCATTGAAGGAGAACAAACCAACATAATTAGTAATTTGAGAAGCTTAACTTTTGAAACAAAATAAACACCCACCCAGTGGATAAACACAACATACATCATAGACGAAGAAGAAGAAGAAAAATCTGATATCACGATCGAAAGGCCCATATTACCACCACCCGTGTGGAAATAAATATCCCCTTCTTTTTCATAATCTTAACTCCTCTAAATTATCACAAAATCATAATCCCCAAGAGAAGGTCTACAAGTCATCACTTTAAACTTAGGCATCTTAGTCCAAAATCCATCAAAAAACACCTTTTAGCAATTCACCAAAATAGAGATCGATTGGTAGAATTTTTTTATAAACATGCTTCAAGGAACAATCCAAAATTGTATGCATTATTTTGGAGTCAAAACCTTGGTCTTTTTCATGATACTTAACTTCTCTAAATCATCGAGTCTTTAGGATTTGAAAACTTTAGGGGTCTATTATGTTTCTTATCACCTTGGTCTTTGAAAACAAAGGTTCACTATAAGTCAATATTGGGTCAAACATTTCATCCACCCCTTCATCTCACCAAACTTTGCAAAAAATTTGAATACACCAAAACTTGGGACTTGAACATGTATCAATCAAATCAACCCCTAACTTAGTTACTTTTGTATGTGAAATGAATCCTTTTCCATGCATTTGATTGAGTTAGTTATCACCCTTGAACTAGTTTATATTGAATGCCACAAGTCTACCGTAAAGGTTCACAAGTTCATAAACATCCTTTATCCAAACATCAAAACATCAAACCTAAGTCAAAAGTGTTGTCCCAAAATGTTTGCAAAGATCTTCCCCCATATCATTCATATTTTCATCTCCCATATTCACCATTTCTCCAAAAAGACGTAGAGAATCCCTTTTGCCTAGATTTGAGTCAACTAGAGAGTTCAAACATTACAAATCTCAACACAACTCTCCCAAAGATGACCCAAAATTTATGTTAAAAATGTCACATTTACCTCAAGTAATCCCAATCCTCTAGAATTTGATCCGAGAAGTCAAGTCACCTCATCTCCATTAGAACCATATGAGATAGAATACATCGCGAACAAACCATTTGGACTTACCAAAGAATAAATCATGGAGTACAAACAAGAACATCAAACCTTAGAGAACACAACTTTGATTTCCCCATCCTTTATTGCACAATCATTGACACAAGACTTGGCCTCTTCTATGTTCCTATCAATACCATCACTAGGGTTGAATCAAACACCTAGTCCTAATCTTGCATCTACTCTTGCTAAGGAATTTGGCCACACTCTTCCATTTGAAAGCAACACACTTGTGGGTACCTTCAATACCATTCCATCCCAAATAACCACTTGGGCATCAAAATTTGGTGCTCCTCCCATTCTCGAATATCCCAAACAAATAAATAAACTTCTCACACTCCATTAATCCATGACAACCTCAACATATTGGGGATACCCATCTTCACCTGTACCCGTGAGTACCACAAATATGCCCAAAATCACACAAAGCAGTGTGGACCAAATATCACAAGCAGATCCAAAAGGGCAAGGAAATACCATCACATAGAATCAACCTTTAACACAACATGGGACATCTTTATCCAATCCACCCATTGATACATCAAACACAACGGTTGTCCAAAACACATCTATCCCATCCAACATCAATCCAAATCAAAACAACCCCTTGGTCGCAAACCCTAGCAATCAAGGCAATTTCTTGGCCACATCTCAAAAACAAGGAAACCCCTCAAACATTGGTCAAGGGAATCATTTTAATCAGTGGACTCAAGGTCCCAATATGCCATTTAAATCACAATACCTAATGGCACCATCCTCATCTTTTTTTTTTGTCCCCCAAACCATACAAAATTAAATGGGAACTCAAACCTACATTCCTCCACCACCATCCACCATCTTGCAAGGAATGTTAAACCAAGGGAATCCCCAACCTCTCATCCATAACAATCCACTACATGCTCAAAACATCAACACCCAAAATCCATCACATATATCCCAACAACCAACTAATCCCACATTACAGGCACATGCCTTAGCTTTATAGCAAGCACAAAAAGCTTATCAAATTTTTTTCCAACAATAGCAAGTGCAGAAAGCAACCTTAGTAGCATGACAACAGAAAAAACACCAATAAGCATCCCTAGAAATGCAAAAATAGTAGTAACAAAAACAAGCAGCCCTAGCAGCACAATAATCAGCCTTAGTAGCACAACAACAACAACAATCCCAATAACATCAAGCAACTTTACTAGCCTAACAACAACAACAAAAACAAGCACAAAAATAAGCCTTACTAGCTCAACAATATCCCCAACAACAACAACAAGGTGCCTACTATAATCCTTAGTAAAACATCATTAACCCAAACATGCTAGGAACATATATGCCCACACCATCATCACCTTATCCTACACCACCATACACACCATACAATAACCCATCATATCAAAATCCCACGTACACTTCACCTACCATCCCACCATATGCAACATGTGTTCCTCCACCAACCCTACAAGACAATATGGAATTTCAACTCAAGGTGTTATGACAAAAAATGTGGGATCTTTGCATGGGTAAGACAAAGAATCCCCATACGCATAACCTATGCCCATATCCATTTGATCGAAACATCGTGATGGTACCATTCCCTCCTAGTTTTGAAATCCCTAAATTCGATAAATACAAAGGGAGAGGAAGTCATGTGGACCATAACAAGGAGTTTAACATCACGTGTATGGAGGTTTCCTACAATGATTTTTATTTGATGCACCTCTTTCGACTAAGCTTGGCAGGCCCAACCATAGACGAGTTTTCTTGATTTCCTCTAGGTATTAAAAATTTCCAAGCAATTATTGAAAAATTCATTGATCACTTCTCGTTTAATCTTGACATGGATGTAAGACTAGAATATTTGTACACTCTCAAATAGAATAAAGGAGAATATTTCACCAATTTCTTGAAACAATGAAGACAAAGAGATAATAAGAGTAAGTGGTCAATTCTCGACAAACAAGTGGGCATTATCATAGCAAACCTAGACCCAGATTAATCCTTCCACTTGAAGATGCAGTGCATCACAACTTATGATGAGATTTTACCTAGAGCCCTTAACATCAAGAGAGCTCTAATCTCACAAGGAAATACACAAGCCTACAAAGAAAATCACCCATCAACCAACTCAAATGACAAGCCTCGTGTTTGGGCTAAGAAAAAAAATGTGACAAATGATGGCATGGTAGATGTTAAGGTGGTATTAAATGCTCCTAGGACAAACAAAAATCAAGTAGCTAACACTCAACCAATTGTGCAACAAACAACCCCACCACAAAACAATCATATCAACAACACCAAAGCACAACAAAGACAAAATCCTAATAAGAACAACTATCTGAAACATAAGTACACATAGTTGTTGGAACCTATTGAAACCATCATGAGGAAACTAGTAAAGTCAAACTTTATAATGCTTCCAAATTTAGAGAACTACCAATAACCCCAAGATAAACCATCCTAGTACAATAAACACAATATTTTTGACTTTCACAAAATCAAAGGACACAAGACAACGAACTACATGAGACTCAAAAATATCATCCAAGATATCATAGATAGGGATACCATATCTGTTGAAGTACCAACTGGTAACCAAGATCTTAAGATATACAAGACCCCTATGCCTAATCACAACAAAGGAAAGCTAAAGATTACACAAATGTGCAACATACCTATTCTAATGTGGTCACTTCCTGTGATAGCATCATCACCATTGTCACCATCAAAGGGCCTAGTATGAAGTGTGGAGTGACCACACGATGTGGAAAAGTCACCATCCAAGGAGACCCATCTCAATCTAGGGCACAACCTACTCTACCAACATCTAATCCCAACAAGTACAATCTCTTGGATCATCTTAAGAAGACCCCCACACATATTTCTATCTTAGAACTATTAAGGCTATCCCCCACACATAGGGAAATCTTAGAGAAAGCATTATTCAAATCATATGTCCTTGAGGATATTGATATTGATCAGTTTCAAGCTATGGTAGGACATATCTCCAATCATCTTTTCACCTTCTCAGAACAAGACCTACCATCGTAGCCATCTCATAACCATGCTTTACACCTTGAGGTTATTGTTCATAAGAATAAGATTAAAAGAGTCTTAGTAGATGGAGGTGTTGGTTTGAAAATTTGCACCCTTTAGTTGATCAAGAACTTGGGCTATTTAGAAGATACTATTAATAAAGAAAAAATTACATCCATTAGAGCATATGATGATCAAGAACGAATATCACAAGGCATCATCGCACTACCCATTCAAGTGGGACCCACCATTATAAAAACTACATGCCAAGTGCTAGAACTTGATCTTCCTTATAACATCCTACTTGGCCGACCCTGGATCCATGCCCTAAAAGCTGTACCTTCAACTTACCATCAATGTGTCAAATTTCCCTTCAAGGGTAGAGAAGTTACTATCCATGGAGATCCTTAGCCTTTTTACTACTACAAGAATTTTCATGCCAAGTTCTATAAGATTCCCCAAGTACCAAATAATGACGAAGGGCCTACACCTTCTACCTCATTTTTTGACCTATCATCCCTTGCATCTACCTTAGAAACAAAGAAAACTCATTGTGTAGAGCATCCTTGACATCAAAGCAATAATCCAAGATGATGGTTGTGGGAACTATAAGTTGATAAAGGATATTTTTGTGTTGGGGGAGCTACCTCTTTCTCCCAAATCTCATGGGAAACCCACACCTAGCACTAGCACAATCCTTGAAACTATCAATATGGTAGCTACTACCTTCACCAAGTGGGGGGACCTGAACAAAGAATATGTCAATGAGGAAGACATATCTAAACTGCTATATCAAGATGAATGACTTGTCCCCACTCTTCTCATGGAAGATGACAACAAAGGCTTGCAGCTAATAAAAGGGATGGGATATAGCAAGAATGAGAAACTGGGATAAAATTACAACAGCTTGCTAGAAACTATCGTTCCCCAGAGATGTTTAAAGAATCTTGGCTTAGGGTGTACTACTAGTAAGGTTACCCTTATTGGTAAAGGTACTTTCGCTAAATCGGTCGAGGCTTCCTCTTGGTTACCACAATTAGATGATACGAACCTAGATGACTTCCCCCTCAACGTTGTTGACCTATTTGAGAATAAATCACTCTTCATGATATCCATATCATTCTTCACCCAGAGAAACAAACCAAATGAAATGTTCATAGTCTACCCACAACTCATTGAATTGGACCAACAAGGACCATCGATTCTAGATTTATTTGAAAACGATGAAGCAATATCAAAATTCATGGGACTTCATGACAACTTACCATGGGCAGATCAAAAATTTGGTTTTGATATAGAGCTAGACACAGGGGCATACTATGGGGAGAATATTGAATCCTTCAATATCAAAATGGACAACATGCAACTAACTTGTAGATCCTTGAGTGAAAAACACACCGTGACACTCTCTGATCCTAAAATAGTAAAAAGAAAGAATGTATCTAAGGGTGAAAACCTCTCTAAGGCACCCAAGGATGAGGCATTCAATCTCCCCCTTAGTGCAATGCATCTAGAGAAATCAACAGTGCTAGCAGAAAAGGCCACTCCCATCAATGTGGGAATAGAAGAACCCAAGATCACTTTCTATGTCGAATCCTTGTTGGAAGAAGAACAAAAACTCCTAGCAGCATTCTTGAAAGAATGAAGAACCAAATTTGTATGGTCATACATAGATATTTCATGGATTGATCCATAAGTATTTGTGCATCATCTAATAGTTTATGCCGAAGCTAAACCAGTGAAGCAGAAATTAAGGAAGATGCACCCTCATATAGCACTCTTGGTGAAACTTGAGTTACAAAAGCTTCTTGACATTGGATTCATCCGACCAATAGAATATCTTGAGTGGGTTTCAAACTTGGTACCAATCTCCAAACCAATTGGGGGCATAAGAATTTGCACTGATTTTAGATATTTAAACAAGGCATGCCCAAAGGATGATTTCCCTCTCCCTAGCATTGACCTCATCATGGATTTAACAATGAGGCATGAAATGAATCACTCATGGATTATTTTTCATGCTACAATCAAATCATGATCACCAAGGAGGATCAACACAAAACTACCTTCACTTGTCCATGGGGAACCTACTATTGGAACATAATGCCATTTGGGATAAAGAATACAGGGGTAACCTATCAAAGAGAAATGACTCTCATCTTTCATGACATGATCCATAAAATAGTTAAAGATTATGTGGATGATATTTTGGTGAAATCAAAGAAAAGAAGCAAACACATAGAAGTCTTGGGACCCATCTTTGACAGGCGTGAAGAATACAAAGTGCGGTTAAATCCAAAAAAGTGTGGCATTGGGGTTACATCGGGAAATATTTGTGGCTATATCATCTCATAAAGAGGGATATAAATTGATCCAAAAAAATTAAAATCCATCCTAGATGTGGAACCACCACAAACACTGGAGCAGATGAGAGGATTACAAGGAAGGTTGTAGTCCATCAGAAGGTTCATAGTGAAACTATTAGATAAATTCCTTCTCGCATATTCTCCATAAAGGAATAACTTACAAGTGGGATGAGAAGTGTGAAAAAAATTTCCAATAGATAAAGGATTATCTATTGACACCACCAATTCTCATGTCGTTGATACCAAACAAACCCTTGATCCTGTATATCTTAACAACATTAGGAGCTCTTCTGGCACAACATGATGAAAACGAAAAGGAAAGAGCTATCTATTACATTAGTAGGACCTTGGTGGGATATGAAATGAACTATTAATCCATTGAGAATGCATGCTTAGCATTGGTTTTTGCTTCACAAAAATTCAAACACTGCATGTTGTCACATCAAATTAAGCTCATTGTAAAGATCAGCCCATTAAAATATATTTTATCCAAAACAACTATCATTGGGTGAATGGCCAAATAGGTAATGATATAAACTAAATTTGATATAGAGTACGTGGAGTGAAAGGCTATCAAAGGACAAGTGATCATAGACCAAATTGTAGATGCACCTATCTATGCAGAGAATTCATTGATATATGAATTCTTTGATGAATCAGTATTCCTTGTCAATCTAACCAATCAGTGGAAGATGTACTTTGATGGATCATTTACCCAACATGGATCAAGGGTGGGTATTCTCTACATAACCCCTCAAGGTGATTGCATTCCAAATTCATACATGTTATCATTTCTTTGTACTAACAACATTGTTGAGTATGAAACCCTGATCATAGGTTTGATGATAGCAGTTCAATTGCAAATACAAGAATTGAAAGTCTTTGGAGACTCACATATGGTTATCAACTAAGTCAATGACAACTACCAAACTAAGGATGAAAAGCTTACTCTTTACAAGAAAATGGTAGATAATCTCAAGGACCTTTTCATTAATATAACTTTTGAGCAGATCCCTTGCATGAACAATAGAGCATCAAATACAATGGAAATAATTAGATCACTATTAGACATGCCAAACAACATCCTCCAATGTGAATTCTTGGTAGAACAACTTCTCGTACCAAAATTTGAAATCCTTGAATCTGAATTCATGTGTATCATTATTGGTCTTGGATCCCCATGGTATCATGACATATTCACCTATCTAAGAAAAGGATCTCTCCCATTTGATATCACCTCCTACCTTAAAAAAACCTTTGTATAGAAGGCATCTCAATTTGTGATCCTAGGTGATACCTTATACTACTAAAGCATCAAAGGGACATCATTACGATGTCTTAACCAAAAGGAATCCTTAACTTCTTTAATAGAAGTACACGATGGCATATGTGGTTCCCATTCCAGTGGTATAACTTTAGCTAAGAAATTGTTGAGGATGGGGTACTACTGTCCAACCATGGAAAAAGAAGCCCATAAGTACGTGAAAAAGTGTGTTTAGTGTCAACAACATGGAGATCTTATTCATGCTCTGGCTTAGGAGTTGCAACCAATGATCACACCTTGGCCTTTCTCGCAGTGAGGAACTGACCTCATAGGAAATATTACTCTAACCTCATCTAATGGCCACAAGTTTATCATAACAGCTGCTAAGTACTTTACCATGTGGGTAGAAGCCATTCCTATGACCTACATAATAGGGAAGCAAATTGCTAATTTTATCCTGAACTACCTCATCTGTCGTTATGATGTTCCACAAACCCTTATCTCAGACAATATAATGCCCTTCAAGAATCAGGATGTGAAAGATCTATTCCAAAGATTCAACATCCAAAACTGATTCTCTACCTTGTATTATCCCCAGGGAAATGGTCAAGTTGAGGATACAAATAATACCATCCTAAAGATCGTAAAGAAAAAGGCCAATAAAATTGGTCGTGATTAGAATTTGTGGTTAAATACCAATCTTTGGGCCTATCGAACTAGTATATTTATGCCTATAGATACAACCCCATTCTCCTTGGTCTACGGATCAAAATCCATCCTACCTATTGATATTGAGCTACCCTCATTGTGAGTTTCACTTCAGAACCTAATCACTGATGAAGAGTACAAAGTATCTTGACTAAATGAGCTAGAATTCTTGGACGAGCATCAACTTGATGCCCTTAATCACTTACAAGTGTATCAAAATAGATTGAAATGGAGCTATAACAAGAAGATCAAGAATCGGTCTTTCCAGGTAGGAGATCTTGTCCTAAAATAGAATCAATTTTTTTTTCCAGATCAAGACAGTAAAGGGAAGTTTGAGCCTAATTGGTTAGGTCCTTTGTCATCATAGCAAGCTATGGCTCAGGAGCATATCAATTTTCAACACCTTGTAGTGACCAACCAACAACTTACATCTTAAAAATTTGTATACCTAGGCTTGAAGGGTGTAAATCTAAAAATACAAAAAGAATAAAAAAATGATCAAAAATCCCAAAAAATGAGAAAAATTAGAGAAAAAAAATCATCCTCTAGTGAAAACTACTTTGGTGGCACTTTGGGAAAGTACCTTGGTGAAACCCTGGCAAATAGGCGCCTTGCGCAAATAAAGCACCTCCATCTATTCTTTGCCTCTTTATCCTACCATTCTTTGCATCGCATCCATCCATCCAATTTATTCCATCACCCATCCACGTATGCACCATAGCTTGGTATCGTGAAGTATTGCATCCCCTTTTAGTACTACTTGGCATATTTTCAAAGTTATTTTGTCCTACCTATATCGAGGTAGTCTATCACATAAACACTGGGTGCAATTCATTCTAGATCAGATTGGGTTCTTATATGTCTTAAGGTTATTATAAATCTCTCAAAAATCCCAAAAAACATTCATAAAATCTCATCAAAAAAAAATCCAAAAACACTTGAAAAATCTCAAAATCCAAAAAACATCCAAATCTTGTATAGTGAAAATCCAAAAACATTCAAAAAATTGTAAAGGCAAAAGTCCTAAACATCCAAATAACACATCAAAATCCCTAAAAAGGTCGAACATCAAAAATCCAAAAACAGACCTCCTATTGTCAAACTATGAGATTTCGAGCTTGAACGTAGGCAAGGCCATTGGTGATGTGCCCCCAAGACACCCTAGGCCAGTCCTTTAGGATTCCATCATAATAAACTATCATTCCCTCAAACTATTAATATCTTCAATAAGTTGAGTCAGTCGAACTACGTGGTCTCTACATGTATACATAGGCAAGGCTCATCTTTGATCAACCTTGAGGCCCCTAGGATAGGTCTTTTAGGTTAGGTTCTTGGTTGAAACTTGAAAAACCCCTAAACATCCAAATATTCAGAAAACACAAAAACATTCAAATATCTAAAAAGCCCTAAACATTTGAAAATAAAAAAATACCCAAAATACTCAAATAATATAAAACACAAAAAAATTGTAAAATTGAAAATCCAAAAAACATTAGAAAACATTCAAAAAATCTAAATAGCCTCAAAAACTGAAAATCAAAACATTCACATAAACTTTTAAAAAGACCAAAAATAGCCTCAAAACATTCTCAAAATAAGAAAAACATTGAAATATTCTAGAAAACTCCAAAACCATTGATCCCATCTCGCTTTCACCTGCAATAAACCTCCACCAAAAATAAATTGATCATCACCTTCAACCTTTGGTAAAACTAGAAAAAAGCAAGTATTGCAAGTCATAAAGTGAGAACCTAAGTGTCAAAATCTACAGTCTAAATCATAGGTAAATGAGTTAGTGGAGTTTGTATTAACAACTTATCATAAATCTTATCCTAATCAAACCATCTGATCAACATGTTCTAGGATGCATCCTTCTTGCGACCGACATTAGTATTAGAAATCATCTTAGCTGAATTTAAAATGGCAAGAGATATAGATAACAATGATTGTTTGTCTTTTATCTTTTCTTATGATTTATCTTATTGACCCATTATGAGGACCTCTCAATGATGTCTCAAATATTTAGAGAGAAAATAATGGGGCATTGATAATTATCTTTCATTTGTTGTGCTTGTGGGTATTCTTGTAAAACAATCTTGGTGCATACTTGCTTAGTTGTGTGTAGGGAGGTTGTTTGGAGTAGATTGTTGACTATTGTGTATGCTTTGGTCTGATATATTCTAAGCTTCTAACTTACATTCCGACGAGGTTTATGTATGTCAAGGTGTGAACAAGAACTATCCTATTTGTTTGCAAAGTCAAATTCCATTACACTAGATACAAAGCCATCTTGGTTATCAATACCTTGATGCATCATGTCTAGGTGTTATATCAAACAATAAGGAATGATGGAAAATCCTAATCCCAAGATATGAGCAACTCATCATCATGCATGTCTCATCACCATCTCTAATAAAGTCTCGCTGGATCATAGACTTGTTGGATCTTTTGAATCAATCATCAAAATTAATGGTCTTTCAACTTAATTCTTCTATTTTCTCTCCGCACTAACCTGGTATCATGATAATCAACTAAAAACATCATCAATGCATCCATCTTGTATTCACAAATCATTAGAATGCATACATCCTGCAAAATCATGACATATCATAACATATTTCACTACACCATCGTTATCATTTAAGTTGTGATGAATAAATCATTGCACCTATATCATAAACATACATCGCATTATCATATCATAAGCATGAAAATTTGCATTATCCATACATACATCCATATGCATACATCATCATATCATAAATTGCATAGAGAAATGAATCCATATCATTTACATCTACATATCATCACATCCATCCCATAGCATATCATAGAAAGATACTGAAAAAGAATTGCATCCATTCATTACATATCATCACATCATTTGCATATCCTAAATCATTCATAAGCATGAAATCAAAGAACACATCACATCATAAATTTGTATCATCTCATATATCATATATATCAAAAATGGTAACTCTCATGATATAATATTTGAACCAGTGTATGTATATCGATCAAAAGTACAATATCCATGAGGCTATCAAAAAGGAGCCCATGAATGTATATCTATATAAAGAATCAAACAATAATAAAAAAGTGTCTATACAAGCAGACTAGACCCGATGGCTACTCCCCTCACTAGACTGTCTCTTTGGTTGATCCTCAGCCTGGGGATGTGCATCACTCCTATGGGAAAAATTTGGTTGCCTAATCATCACAAAGACATCTCAGTGATAATGCATGTGATAATATGCAGCCTCGGTCACGACCTCTTTATATAATCATGCAAATATAGTCCTACCCTTAGTAGCTATTGTCATAGCCTCTAACTATTGGTGTTGCCCAATCTCCTAATCTCTCTTAGCTATGACTGTCACTACCTGTTATGAGGCTTGATCTCTCTCAGTCGTAATTACCACTCTCTGTTGATGAGATTGATCTTGCTCCATCATGACCACCTGTAAAAATTGTTGTAATTGTTGTATATATGCATCACGAGGATCTAGCCTTGACAGTGATGTTTGTACTGGCTAATGTTGTATTAGTGGATATTGAGGAGGCTATTGATGCAATGGTGGTGCACCTAGGACCTATCCATATTGTTGATGTTGGCCATCCCGACCATCTTGTTCTCTTCCCTACCATCTGGTCCTCTACCTTGTACATCATCTGGTTGTACTCTGCCTCTACCTGCACCCCTCCCTCTCGGCCTCCCTCGTGGAGGTATACCTATTGGATCTATCAATCGAGGAGGGGGTACAAACCATGCATCATAAGAAGGTGTAGTCTATGCATCTACCTGACCCTGATAATAGGCCCATGACCTAGCAACCAGATATCAGAAGCCCTCTACAACCTCACGGGTTGGGATCGTGTGTCCCCATGTTGTCTCTTATGCTGACCTGGAAAAAGTGGCAATGTACACATCATCAGGCCTATCCTTCCTCTCATCGAACTGTCTAGCAACCCTATCAGGTTGGTACCTCTCAATCAAGGTGTGATCTCAACCCTGCATAAAATAGGTCTATCAAGTGAAGAACTATTATACATCATCGTACCATGTCAAAATCTGAAGCCAGGGTCGCCATATAAATATTGTCATCTCATCAATCACCCTCCACTAGTAAGGGATTCCAAGTTGTCTTGTGTGCTAAAGAGTGATGGTTCCTCTTTATTGCTAGACAATTGGATCATCTAGCTCCACATATGCCATGTGTACAATCAATCAGAGTATGGAAATGTGCTCCCATGCCCAAATATGAAGCAGAGTGACTCTTGTACCAATCAATCTACCATCACAATACATGAAGTCATGTATATCATGGTATAGGGAGGCCAACATCACTGGCTCCCATGTGAACTGATTCCTCTAAAAGAGTATGCAAGCCATACCAACCCCCATCTAAGACAAAATCCCTTACTTCATCGATCAGGTGCAACCAAACCTGAGATCACTGCAGTAATAATCAATCTGAAGGTTGATGCCCAACCTCTGTACAACTCAAGGTCAATCTAAGAGTTTACCAAGACAATGGCCTCTTGTTCAAGAATCTTGTGGTAGGCATCATATCCTGCATCAATTTCATAAATAACCCTCTCTCCATCTATCAACAACTGCAATATCCACCATACATCCTCTAGCATCACTATCACCTCGCCAGTGGGTAAGTGAAACGACGAGGTCTCACTATGCCATCACTCGCATAGCACTGTCATCATCGCCAAATGAGTCTAGACGATGGGCATATAGGCAACATACCACAAACCAATCTTTCCTAGGTGCTCTTGTCGAAGCTCAGATAAATCACCAAGTCTGGATAAAACTATCGATTAGTGGTTGTGAGACATCAAAGGCTAGATAACCTCTTGCACCCATGAAGTGCACGACATCAAAATTTGCAAAAAAATGGCTAAGTTTAGAGTTTTTATCCCCCAAAATGATAAAAGCGTCACTATTTATGATAGTGTCACTATAACTCAAATTCCAAATAGTGACGCTAATAGGCATTCAACTTATAAATTGTGGTATGTGTCGCTAATCACACAAGAATCACTATTTGAACTTGGCAAACCCTAAACCTAAATTCCAAATCATGAGGTGTGTTGCTATTTACACCCATGTCACAATTTCAAATCTGAAACCCTAATTTCAAATCACGAAATGCATGTTATTTACATATGCATCGCTATAAATCAAAATAGCATCGTCGATTCTAAAAATAGCAATGTTATATAGCGATATCATAAAAATTCAAATTTCAAATTGTAATAAATGCACTCAAAAGTCAAAATGCAAGTCATGTTTCGAATTGCATATTTGTGGTCCTATGCCTGGAGGCCTCTAGTACTCTCGAACGCAGTAAGAAATGTGTCGTGGGAGCATTCGTTGTGCCATTTTGTTAAAGGGTCAAAGCTCAAACTGCAAGAAATTCTCTAAGGTATGAATGCACAAGGTAAGTGCAAGAAGTTGAGTCCACGAAACGTGGAAGTTTTTTCCTTAGCCAAAAAACAAAATCAGCATTGCAAAAACAAGATCCCATTTAGGTTCGGGATCTTGAGCTTAAAATCAAAAAACGGGATCCCATTTTTTTTAAAACAGGATCTCGCTTTTCAAAAAATGGGATCCTGTTTTGAAAAAATTTCATTTTTGGAAACTGTCCATTTTTGGCAATTTTCAAAAGCGGGATCCGTTTAGTAAAAGCATAAAAAATTATTTTTTATAAAATAGGATCTCATTTTAAAACAAAATCCTGTTTTTTAAAATATGAATTTTTGGTTGGGTTTGTGCTTTGTTTTTTGGTTCGGAAAAAGGTTTGGGGATCCAAACCTAGGCCTTGGACCTGGTTTGACCTACAAGTTGAAGGTCCTAGCAATGTCACAATAAAATAGTGACTTTGGGCATAGCCCTGAAAACATTTTTTGTAGAATTTTTTGACAAAATTAAAATCCATTATAGATGAGACAGTTTTGATTCCAAAATATGTAATTTTTTACAATTGGATTAATTTTTTTATTTTGCATTTAATTTCTAATGAAACAAGTCCATAAACTTGAATTATCAGGGTTTTTAAGTATTTTAATAACTTTTGATTAACATAATTTTTTACGAATGGATTGCACGAAAGCGTACTTCAGACAATTCTTTTCACTTTAAAAAAAAATAAAAAATGATAAGTTTAGGTCATCTTATGCGTGACGTACATGGCAATTTTTCAAAACACCAAATATGGCTAATAAAAAATTAACAAAAAAATAATTCAATAAAATATTACAAAAAAATATGGAAAAAGTGCTTCAATGAGTTACAAATCTTTTCCCAAAAGGATTTAGAAAAATATAATTATTTAGGTCAAAATATGGATGACATACACATGCATGGTATGGTAAAAAAAGACTTTTAAATAGTGGTTTTTAGAAATGCCTATTAAAAATTGATTTTTTATCATCTGGGTATTGAAATAAATTATATATTTGGAAACTAGACTCTGAGTACTACATTTTGTGATTAGTGACTTTTTCCAAGATTCCATCTCTAAGTGCTTCAAATTTTAAGTTCAAATGTGTCGAATTTTGAAAATCGAGGAAAACACTTCCACTAAATAGCCAAAAAGTGGACTCAACTTCTTGTTAGCACCCCACAAATGAATTGAAAGTGACCCTTTCTCTCTTATTTAAGCTTACAAATTAGGATTTTTTGCCCTAATTTCAGCTAAAAGCTAGGGTTTTTCACCATTTTCATCAGTCTTGCCAAAATGAAGCTTATTTTGCATCATTTTATGCATGTTTTTTGCATCTCAGAGCATTTTTAGACCCCTGGGGCAACATTTTACCTTTGTCGAGAAATCAACCCAAAATTCAAAAATTTCGCCCAATTTCTCAAGGGGGCAAGGAACCAGCTTATTCCTTCCATTGGGACAATAGTGGGGCATTCAAAAATCAGAAAATTTTAAATTTTTTATATGAGCAACAACTTTTAATCTGAAAAGTGTCAATCTTTGAACCAAAGTAGCAAGTACCTACTTCAAAGAGGGGAAAAATGTAGACACCAAAAAATGTCATGCATGATATCATACACTCGAATTAGGTATACTAACATCATTTCATCTTGAAACCCATCCTCTTTTTGCTTATAATTGAATTAGCCTAACTATTTAATTAATTGCATCATTTGCATCTATTAGCCTAATTAATTTAATTAGGTTAATTCACCCCCTTTCATGCTAACATTTCATCCTATTAAATTAAATACATCAAACTATTTAATTTAAGTCCCTAATTCATCTTATTTAATTAAATAACCCTAAGTTATTCAATTAAATTTCATCACCTTTCCCCCTTTTCATTAAATCATTATAATGAATATCATGTAATTCTTCTAAGCCCTTTATTTGTATAATTAACATATTTAATTATCAATTATTAATTAATATAATTTCCCCCCACTTGTAAGGAAATATTCCTCCTTTGCACATTCCTCGAAAAGAGGAATATTCCCATGGAATATCCCTTCCTCTTTTGCACAATTAAACTTTGTTTTAATTTGCAAATTATCTATTTTCTCTCACTCATGAGAATATTCCTTCTCTCTCCTCACTCATTTGAAACAGGGAATATTCTTACAAAGCTTCATGTGCAAGTTAACTTGTGACCTCTTGTATAGGTCAAAAGTGTGTTTGTTTGAAGGAATTTCAACCCTTGATTAAATCTTATCATTGATTCTCATTTGTTGATCAGAATCCATGATCCATGCCTCCAACTTCTTTCATCCATCACCATTGATTAACCTTTTTTATCTCAACCCTTCATTTCTCATTTGTCCTCCTATAAATAGGTCACTATTTGGAGACAAATGGATCCATCTTTTTCAAAGAAAACTTATGTTGTTGAATTCACTCGCACTCACACTCATATTTAGAAATATTTTTATTATTTTAACTTAATCACTTGCATTAATTAGCATAGCTTCCATTAATGGCTTCAATGGTAACTTAGATGCATACATTTAGTTTATTTGTTAATTAGAGTTTGGATCTTTTAGCTTAAAATACATTTAGATTAGCTTTTGATACATCTATATTAATCATATTAGCATAAGTCAGGATTAAATAACTTGCATCAAGTTTATTTAGATTTAAATCATGTTTTCATACACATCTCTCATCAATTCCATCATTTTTCTTCAATAAAATTGACTGGAACAAGCTCATTTATCCACAAGATTGGGAAAGGGTTGTTGTTCCACATAAACGCGACACCACTCCCCCAACGGAAAAGTTTCAATGGATTGGAGTAGGCAGTTTTAAAGCTTTCGTAGTTTAGTATGTTACGTTTTAATGGATGCTTGGTTTAATTTTCATTTGAATGATCCTGTTGAAATTTGACGTTAGTGGCTTAATTATGTTTTGATTCTTCATGGATCAAGTGTAATCGGCCCATACTAATTTTTCGGTCACACATATCATTGCATATATACATTTCATTTAGCCATCAAATTCCATAATGACTTAATCATACATTATAATTGTATTTAAACATAAAGGTTAAAGAAATTTGGTGAATTAACATTGGGATGTAACATATCCTCCCCCATAAGGATCATTGCACCCGATGATTCAAAATATAATAGCATATATAAAATCAAATAAAGGTTTTACTTTCAATTTTCAAAATCATGTAATAGATGGGAAATTTAAATTTAATCTCATTTTAATCTTCCCTCGTAGCACTGTCCTCTACAAATTGGTCCCACTAGACCTTGCATTGAATGAGAATACTATTAAACTATTAAAACTTGTGTAATTCAAGAATTATTTCTCATTTGAGAACTATCTTAGAATATTCTTAGCATCATCATCACAATTTTTTTGCCTATCATTATTCTCCACTAATTTCTCCTTGATCATATCATCTTCTCTTCCATTTTTGATAGCATTCCTGGACCACGACTAATCCTATTTTCTAGCTTATCCCAGCTTATAGGAATTTGGAAATTTCTTTCGTATAATGTTTTAGATTGACCTAATTTTATCATGGAATGATAGAAAATGTTGTAGTAAGAAAATTATACAAATCCACTAGAAACTGGTTTACCCTTTTAATCTAAGCATTTGTCTCAGGGTGATAAACTGAGCTTATATTCAATTCAGTTTCCAATGAGGTGAATATTTGAGGTAACCTTCTCAAAAACATCATGAAATCTATACACTTCCTGCATGAACTTGTAGGCTATGAATCGTTCCCCATTTATCAAATTTCTCGGTTTGAAATGGGCTACCTTGGTGAGCTTGTCCACCACTACTAAAACTAAATTGTGCCTATTCTTTGACATAGGAAGACTTTGTAAAAAATGCATACTAATGATTTGCCACATCCTTTTTGGAATTCCATGAAGATATAAAATTCATGTCGAGTGATGATATTCTATTTGTACCCTCTAGCACTCAACAAATTTCTACAAACCGTGCAATATCTCTCTTCATTCCTTTCCAAAAATATAGCAGTTCCCATTAGCTATTAGTTTTTTCACTCCAAGATGTCCTGAATATGATGTAGAAATAACTTCCTTCTACATAGTATTACTTAACTCCTCAAATTCTAGTACATACATCCTTCCTCTAAAGCAATCACTCCAATTCAAAATAGAACCCATCAAAACTCGTATCTTGAGGATTTTCCATAAGAGCTTGTTTGAATTTCTCATAGTTTTCATCTCCCCTGGACTTTTGCAACACTTGATTCTTGAAATTAGAATGGATAGATATCATTGAGGAGTTATGTCTCCTTCAACTCAAGACATCTGCAACTCAATTTTAGGGATAACTTTAAGACCCCCCCCCCCTTGGCGAAGGTGTAAAATCCTAGAAAATATTGTATACTTCTCGATAAAAATACTAATTTTATTAGCAATTTTTTTCATTTTTCAAGAAAAAAATTAATCACAATTAGAGAATATTTTGTAATCGCTAGAAGTCTGTGGAAAATCTTGGAAAATTGCAATTTTTTTAAAACTAATAAAATCTTTTCATTGGCGATTGAAACCTATTTTCAAACCAATAAAATATTTGCATTGGAAAATTAAACATGTTTTCAAACCAACAAGATAATTCTATTTGAAAATTGAAGTTGTGCTCAAACAAATAAAATATTTTTGTTGGTTGGGTTGACCCCGCAGTGCAATGGTTAAGTTGCAAGGGCAAAATTTGGGTTGTCTAAGGTTCGAATCCCATGGTGGATAGTGAGATTATCATAGGGAGAAAGTGGCAGCAACAAAGGCAATAGCAGTGAATATGGTGGAAACGGTAGTGGATATGGTGACAGTGATAGTGGTTAAGGTGGTCATGACGATGTATATATCTATATATATATATATATTTGTTGGCAATTCAAAAATGTTTTCAAACTAAAATATATATTTTCATTGGCGAATTAAGCCTTTTCTCAAATGAAGAAAAAAACCATTGGTGAATTAAACATAATCTCAAACAAATAGAAAAATTCATTATCGAAATAAACTGGTATGCCAATAATAAATCATAGTGTGGGTGGCGAAAATATCAAATGCTACATATTGTTCTATTTCAAAAAAAAAATTCCACACATCCAAATTCCTTCATAAAGTGTCTGGAATGGGGACAAGTGTCAACATATTCATTATGTCTAAAGCCATAAGTTAGCGCAAATCAATATAACCCACAACCATTTGATGAATTTTTTGATGGACGGTTGTAATTGCATTCCGGAAGCAAATTTCTAAAGCACTAGAATTTCAAATTCAAACTTCTGGAATAACACTAGAACCGTTAGATTTTCAAAAATCAATGGTTGACATTTTATTTCTGATTTTATTAATGATTCAAAAATGCTTTCAAACCAAAAAAAATATTTTCATTGGCAAATTATTTTCATTGGTTTCATGCTTTCCCATGGGATTAAAATAATAAAATTAAGAAGATAGAGGGATAGCAGGCAAGTGACACATGTTCACCCTCATGGTGAGCCCTACCATTGTTCAAAGGTGATGATGGTTGAACATGATCAAATCAATGGTTAAGATGTGCTCTGACAAATGAATCTCAGTCGTTCCCCACTATCTCGTGGGGCACCCACTATTAGATTTGGGCTTGTGGAGGGATAGCAAGCATGAGCCACATGGTGTCATCACCACCGCCCGTAAATCTATAAAGGGCATGGGAATATTTAATGAAATATTTCTCAACAATTATGAAAGGTTAAACAATGTGCTACTAAAAGGATGTATAAGCACGTACAAAATTATTTATCAATATGTTCTAATCTCAGCCATCTATTGATAAAGGAGGATATATATTATGGTCGCTAGACTATTGGTTAAAGGGGAAGCAAGTTGATGATCGTCAATTTGATCTGGGTCGTTGCTCGCTAGCCCGCAACTATTGATCTAAAACTTACAAATCTCAGAGGGGAAGCGGGTTGTTGACACATGTATTTTTTGTCGGCTGTTGAAAATGTCTGAAGCACTAGACTTGTGAACTCCAACCTTTAGAATAATACTAGAACATTAGATTTTAAAATATAAATGGTTGACGTTTTATTTTTTTTAAATGATTTAAAGTCATGACTCAATTTTTTTGAAATAATATTGTCACATCAAGTGGTGAATTAAATGTTAAGTGTTGATTATTTGATGTCCCTATCTTCATTCTAACTTCTATATATACTTCACCAAATTGATGTTCTTCATATCATTTATAATATATTTGGCTTTGATTTCTTTCTTCTCTATTCTCGATTTAACTATGATATGGAGTCTTCATGGTGTGTCGTGCTACCTAAATAATTTTGGGAGAAAAGAAGCAACAATGCATACGATAGACGAAAGATGGGTATGGTTTTTATAATTCCTTGTGTACAAGTTGAGGATGTTATAAGAATAATTTTGGTTAGGGAATGGCTTCAGAACAACCCCCATGCTCTATATTTTGAGGTAGCTTCGGCTTTCTTGTCCAATTGCATGGACATTTTTCTCAATAAAGATTTGGTGAAGATGTTGGCAATACGTTATTTGCAAACTTTTATTTACTATATTTCTTTGTTGGAGTTGGCACTAGAGCATTACAATTTTGAAAGTGGGTTAGCGCTTGTTGGTGGAATCTTTCAAAAAGTGGAATTTCATGCTTCTACAGTGTAGGCTCTTTCCTTGGTTAATATGAGTTGTGGTCTATTGTGTGATACAAAAAATGAATCATTAAAGAGTCTAAAGTTTTGGAGAAAGGTTTTGGGTGATTCTCTTTTCTTCTCTATTATTACTTTGTTAAATTTAATTCACCTTCTACTCGAACACCCAATTGAGGGCCTCAACTATTGTTACAAAAAAAATAGTAATGAATTATGTTTATATTTTATTGTACAGTGTAATAGTTATAACTTCTTGTAATATGTATTTTGTGACTAGTTTTTTGTCATGGTTAGTGATTTTTGGCCAAGATGGCTATGTAGTATGTAATTCATTCTTTAGCTACTTAAATTAAAACTTTTTGTGGCTCCATTCTTGTAAATCCTTTTTTCTTTGTTCAATATAAAAATGTGGCTTTTAAAACTAATAGTAATTATCAACATATATTTCTAATCATAAGTGAGTGAAATTTATTATCTTATTAGTGGACATTGATAATGATTAAGGTATTATCAACATATAGTTCTGATCATAAGTGAGCAAAATTTAGTGTGACTTATTAGAAGACATTGATAATGATTAAGGTAAAAAAAGCCATTTAATTCTCTATTTTCAATGCCTCAAAGTATTCTACCTTGCATTTAATTCTTAATATTTTTGAAGGAAGTGTGGCTGTGGTACCATAGATTAATGTCATATTTACATCCGAAGTGATTGATTGAATAGTTTGATATTGAAAACTGTATGACGTACTATAGATGATTATGTCATTAATCCAGTGATCAATTGAAACAAGATTTGTAATGATTTCATATTGTTTGAGTGGTGATTTTGATAGCTTGTCAGCTTGAGGTACAATTTGCATGTAGCAAGATGTCAATCAAATTAAACATTTTAATTATAAATGTAAGGCTTAAGTTACACGAATCGATTAAGTTAGTTTTTTGGTTTGCACGATTATCATTATACCCAACCTCACACATGACATGAATCACAAGTAAACAGGGATTTGGTTGGTAGTGGCACTGGTGGCCCATAAATAGGGATAGTGATCACAACTAAAATTGTTTGTTGAAGGCTAAAGGCTTTACTATTGAGTGCAATTTTTGAAATTTTCATAAGGGTTTTTATTTTGTAAGGTTAATAAGGATTCAGGAAGAAGATGATGTGGTATTATTGGGGATAATCTAAGTTCTCCTACCTCTAGTTATGTAGTTATAAAGTAAAAGACCAATTTCCTTCAAGTTAAGAATGGGTGGAATTAGAAAGAAATTGATCTGGTTTTCCTAACTTCCTAGACAATTTTTGAACCAGGATGAGGAGATCTGATGGAGATAAGTGTTATCCCAGTGCATGGAAGTTGCATACAAAAGATGGGGAAAGATTTACTACCTCTCATCTTTTGCATGAATCTGGTTCTCAAATAGGATAAGTACATTTTGTATCTTCACAACTCCCATTTTCCCAACATGGTTGGCCAGGCAATCCCTATGCATTTATTTCAGAGCCACATTTGTATTACATTGTCACAAGTAGAAGCTTGGAATCAATTTGTAATCCATTGTCACAAAAAGTAACTTGGAATCAGTTGTGTCTATGTAAAGTGACATATGTCATTTATACAAAACAAGAGCTTTCATGCTCTACTCATCTTTAAAAATATATGTAATAATGTAGCATTGTAATTCAGTTGTAATAAAATAAATGGTCTTGTTATTCTCCATTATTCATTTATGGTAAATAATTATTTTATGAGTTCAGTGTCTATGACTCTATTTAAATCATTCTTTTCCTTTAAGAAATTAAGTATTATCTATTTCTGAAATATTTGTATGCATATTTAAAACATAAAGTGATACAAATGAAATAAAAAAGTTTCCATCAAATTGACAAAAAATATTATAAACACTAAAATTTGTCACTCTTGCTAGGGTTTACCAAAACGTTATTGATTTCTAATTTGTTTTTGACCATCTCCCCTGGTTCCCAATATCATTATTCATTTTATATTGTCCTTTGCAACATTAAGTTACTGGCTCCTTAGCCTTGATTTCAATCCTCTCACACTAAAGTTGAAAACAACTTTAAAACACATGTTTATTGTTTATATCATAAATTAATCATCCGTTCAATAAACATTTGATGGATGGGTTTAGTTGCATTCTAGAATAAAATGCACAGAGTGCTAGGCTTGTGAAGTTAAACCTTCATAATCACCCTATAACTGTTAGATTTATAAACATCAATGGTTTAGAATTTGTTGTCAATGTAAGACAACCATGTACTAATTGTGTAGTCCAAAAGAAATACGTTGATGTTTCATTCACTTTAATGTTTGAGAAAAAAAGAAAACTTTCTATTGCTAAGCGATTTTATTTTTAAGTGAGAGGGTCAACACACGGGGAGATTTCAGATTTCTCATTGCAATGCACCAAGGAGATTTTGGGTTCCATGTGTGTCAATATTAATCTTTTCAAGAATCAAAATCTAGGTAAGTGAAAGAAAATTCATACAACTACGTTTAATCATTTCTTAAAATATTATTTTGTCAAACTAAGAGTTAAGAAAAATTAAGGACTAAGAGGGAATTCACAATTCACATTGTATAAGCATGTCTACCACCAATATCTTAGAACTTAGATTTTCATTTGAGCATAAGGCTACAAAGAAAATGCAAGTTAATAGTTATAGTGCACCGTGGGTAATTGGATTAGGGTGCATGTGTTACATGAGGTTTTACCTTGCCCAAAATTTATCATGGTTTGTGCCCAAAATTATGATGATAACAAAAGAGCAATTGTTAATAAAGATAGCAAGATGAATTGTTGTCCATTAATGCATAAGAACTTGGAAAAGTGTTGGGGTTTACAAACGAAGAATTTGGAAATGTCCACATTGACCTAGAAAAGCTTGCTAGTGATTATGAAGTAGTGGAGGAAAGGGAGAAAAATTCTTTCATAAATAAAATAGTTCAAGATAACATACAAGTTAGAAACAAATTGAAAGGTAATTTTGATATTTTTAGACCCTGGGTTCAAGAGACTATTTCCGTGCTAGCATTTTTCCTCAGACTGGATAGCAATTGGGAAGTGGGGACAAGCCTCCTTGAAATGGTATATAATATCCATTTTTTCTTTTCCATCTCAACCTATCAAATATAACTTTATTGAGCACATTATAGAATCCATGCATGAACAATTTTTTATGATTAAAGGAGGTTCACACTCAAATTCCACTACGACATTTAGGTTCACAACCTACTTGTGATATTTTTTTCTATTCATATTTAGTGGAATGTTTCAAACCAACAAGCTTCAAATTCAGCCCTATAGTAATGCCGAGGAAAATAAAATGGCTCCAGTATATGATTGGACTAATGAGATAAGGATGCATGATTATCGAAGGAACTACAATAATTTTGTAGACTACTTTTTGGATCCATTGCATCAAGAAATTACAAATACTCCAATGCCTAGATTGCCTGTCATATAGAAATTGTATTCAACTAGGAAAATAAATCAAACTGGTTGATTGGTACTTAATGGAAGAATATATTATGCTAAGATTTTAAGGATTGAGAGTAGAGCCATACAAACTTCCAATACATGTGACATAAATGGTTTTTGCATTGGAATATTTAACGTAGATGTAGAGTACTGATGAACTACACTTTTTCGGTTAGTAAAAGAAGACCTTATTTCCTTCTTTACCTTTTTCATGTGGAGGGTTCACATTCAAGAGAAAAGCATTTAGTGTGGCACATGATCTTTTTAATTTTTTTAATTTTGATGTTGTTTTTCAATAGAAGTATGATCCATGTGGCACCATTAAATCAATGATTGTGGCCAATAGGAATGCTACAAGTATAATTCAACATCAAAATAAACCCTTGCATGAAAACTTGAGAAACAAGGATTATTGGGATGAGGTCAAAATAGCAATAGAGAAAAGTGTTGTTGAGAAAGGTATTTCTTTTGAACAATTGTGAGTAGAAATTATGGCATTGCACCAAAAGAAAATCAAGAGGTACAACAATTTTTATGAAAAAAGTGATAAACCATCTAGTAGAGTAAAAATTCCAAATTCTCTATATAAGGAAGTTATAGATAAAAATTGGTCATGATAAAAAATTGCTACCTTTTGGTCTATGGAGAAGGAGCTAAGTGAACCAAAAACTCTTGCAGACTTTGGAGATAATGAAGAACATCATGAGTTTAGAAAATTGTGGAATATAGAGCATCCCAATGATCATTAAGATCAATAAATTGATGATGAATCTAATGATGGTAGGGAAGAACAAAGCTATGCCAATTTCAAACCTGGTTTAAGTGAGGCCATAAAAGAAGCATATACTTCAGGAGCAGCCATAGCCAAAAAAAAGGGTTATGAAGGTGGTGGTTTGGGGTTCTAAGGAAAAGGAATTTGTAGGTAATAGATGTAGACCATAGAAAAAAATTGATAAGTGAGGCCTTGAAACTGATAAATTAGACCAAGGGCATACAAGTACAGCTAAAACAATTCATTTTGTTAGAGCTTCAAATCCTAATCCTCAAGGTCAGATACAATCACAACTTAGACATGTCCATGGTAGATAACCTAGTGCAACTGCCACTACCACTGGTGGTGATGGTATGGGTAGTAGTACTAGTATTGGTCAACATGTGCTACAACAAAAAATTACACACAAGAGGACAACAATACAAGATACCACACAAACACCAAGTGATCAAGGCACAGAGAAGAGGCAAAGGATTTTGGCAGGTCCAAGTCCAATAGCAACCACCATTTCCACCATAAAGGAGTTTTTAACAAGCACTCCCAGTCCCACAGCTAGTGTGGCTACAATAGCATTAGCAACTGCAAGTACTTTTATTCCTTCACCACTCAAGCATTTCATTGTTCTTGCATCCCCAGGTTTTGATTACATTGAAGAGTTGAAAAAGAAATCAGAATTTTATAAAAAATAAAAGAAGCAATTGATGAAGAGTGTGTTTGATGTAAATTCAAAGCCTACAAAAACTATGGTATTACCCACATTTGAGACAACTAAATAAATCATGGAGTACATGATTGTTGTTCCCACAATTCAAAATAAACCAATAAATTAGATGGATCGATCTAAATTTCAAGTGAGCACTTTACAATTGGATTTTTCTGGACTAAAAAATACTGAAAAAAATTAATGTATCAAAGAAGATCAATGAATTGGTGTACACATCATTGCTAAAGAAAGAGAGGGAGACAAGAAAAGGTTGTAGAATCAAATAGAAAAGTTACAGATAGACCTAGCAAATGAGAAAGCAAAGAGGAAAGTAGCAAATAACAAGAGCAATGAATTAGAAAAAAGAATAAAAAAATTTGTCTCTACATCAACAAGCAAAGAGGATAAACAAAATGAGGGAGAAGTGAATGAATTGAAGCAAAGGTTAGATGAGAGCAAAAATAAATATGATGAGGAAAAATTCACTTCAAAAAAATTAAGACAAAGCATTGGGAAAGGAAATGAACAATGGGAACAAAAATTGAAGAAAGAGAGAGAAAGGAATGAAAGATTGGCCATAGAGTTGATGGAGGAAAAAAATGGAATTAACTCTTGTCAAAATAAGTTAACTACATTTTGTAGAGAAAAATGAGGCATATGAAACAAAAGATCTAGGATGAAATAATGCATAGGATTGATCATTTGTGTGAATTGTTCCAATTGATTGATGCTATCAGACTACATTATAAGAAGCTCAACAACTATTTAGTGGACAACAAAAATGTGCTAGCATTAGAGAAATCTGTAAATCAAGTTCAACAAATAGTCTACAAAGCTAGTGTCAATGATTTGAAATCAAAAGGGATTAATAATTGAAGCTTGTTAGGTCAATGATGTTTTCATATATCATTCAAAAGTGTTTGAGAATGTGTGAAACAAAATAATTTGTGCATCTAGCTGCAAACAAGATGAAGAAGTTGGATGAAAAAGTAAGGAACTTCACAGAGCTTGGTTTTCCAGAGGCTTTTGACACAAATGGGCACTTCATTTTATAGGATGATATTAGAAAGAAGATGGAGGGTGCAAGGAATATTGATTTGGACCAGTTTCCTCATAACCCAAATGTGGTGAACTATTTGGATTCGATCAAACCATTGATAACTTTGAATGCACTTTTGACTAAAGAATTCAAGACGGGTTGCAATTTCAATCTTGAATTTTTAACAAATCTTCAAGTCAAACAAGATCAATTAAAAAAAATAACAATTACACCACCTAAACAATGGAAGTTGCTAGAAAAGGTGATACAATGATTTGATATTGATAATATGAGTTTCCAAGTTCCAACTCAGCTCTATGCAGAGTTGTATTTGAGCAATATTTTGCATTGTCAATGCCTCTATGTATTCTTTTATGTGAAAATCAATAAAAAAACTCAAATTCAATAATGTGTTGATGTTCAATTATCTGTATTATTTATTTTATCATCTGAAGAAATTTTTTGGTTTCAACTACTACATACACATTAAACGATTGATGATGCTCATTGTTGTATATGCTACTATTGTTAATATGTTATTAAGAATTGAGTTGAGAGATGAATCACTGAGTAAATTTTTAAGTTTTGACACAATTAAAATATGAAATTATTAATAATATGTTAATTTAGTCATACAAACCTATGATTCCATCAAAGTATTTTAATTAATTCTTTGAATTAAAGCATAGAAAAAATCATACATTCAACCAAAATTATTGAAGACCAATAGAAGGATCCTCGATCATTTTATTAATGAATTAAACAAAATATAAAAGGAGAGAATTTGTTCTAGAATATGCATTTTTTCATTCAAATTCCATCACTATTGCAAAACCATTATGCCTATTGCAGACTTGAATTCATACATAAGACTCAACACTAACTCTATTTCTTTGTGCTTGAATTACAAAATTCTCTTACATGAGTTCAAAAGCACTTTCAACCAAAGACCCGTGCAATTAGCCTTGAATTCCCTTTTATAAGAACAAGGGAGAAAACACGCTTTGGGCCCAATTACACCTTTAGTCACATTTACATTTGACATACATTTGAATTTCAATTTCAAAATGTCCCCAAAAGTAGTTACATTTGTATTTCCAAATATGAGGGAGAATTTCATATGAGACAAAAACCATTTCCATTTGCTGGTGAAGATTCTCCCACCTTCCAAAAGGCTCCTTTAGTCAGTGCAAAATAATCTTCTCCATGAGAAAACACTATAGTTCATGTGCTTTAAAAACTTGTAGGAGAAAGTCATAAAGTGAAAGAGAGAATATACCAAAGTAATTACACATCTGCAATCCTTGTCACCACATTTGAAACTAAGAAAGTGAAATATTTGAATGTTGATATATTCAAGGCCTAATATGTACTCATTCTGGGGCCATGTATTGCACTTCCTTGCTAAACTTTGTTATTGCAGACTGCCAACCAAAATTGTTGTCACCCACTCCCACTTGCATCAATTTTTATGTCCAATATGTCAATATAGTCGAACTCCCATGATGCAAACTCCTCCTTTGTAGGCTAGTCAAATCCCGTGATATCGTCTACCTTTTTTTGTATAGTCTATACCTGACTACCACCTGATTTTCCTCATCAAAATCTTCAAGAAAGCCCCTGTATGCATGAGCCTATCCATATTGTTCCTTAGCTTAATCAAATTCATTTCATCACATATTATTTTGGCCTGGGAAGTTATCACTTGAGCTACGTAGTCTTTCCACTCTTGCAAGGACTTAAATTCACACTTCTCATTTAGAATGTCTTGAAGAAGACCAAAATTCCAATCATCAAACTTATTAACCAATTCTCTAATCTTCACCTCTAAAGACTCAATCAACCCTTAAGAACCAATTATATTTGTTACAAATATTATGATTAGAATATCTTTGGAGGCTTATATGCATCACGAGAGGATGTAAGAGCCATATCCCTCAGTATTTGATAACTTGGAATCCATTTATCCATTAAAAGAATAGAAATTTCTTTATCTCTATCAAGGTTCTTAATGGCATCAAACATCAAAGCATAATTAGCATGAATATTGATTAATATTTTCTCTACCACATTACTCAAGTGCTTGAGCACTATTGTCACAATCTTCATATTATTTAAATGAACAAGATCATCCATCCTATCTTCATAAGTCTTGAGCTTTTCCATTAGCTCCTCCTTGGTAACTTCCTCAAATTGACAGGCATCTGATGATTCAGGAGCTTATTGTGCCATTTGTACATCTTCATATCAATGGGAGTATTCTCCTCTTGATTTTGAAGAGGTGAAAGAATTGGGTAAGGAGGAGGCAAGATTGCAACATGTGAGGTACCAGGCTACAATGCTTGGAATTTTTGTTTCCGCTGACCCATTTGAGTTTGCATTTGAGCCATCTTTTGTTGGCTTGAGTTGTAAAATTATCCATTTCCTTCGTTAGTGACTCAATTGTGGCTTTGGTGAATTGTTCCACATTAACATTCATGGTTGTTGCCTCCAAGGTAGATGTATCTGAAACTCTTTTTATGATTAAGCCTCCTCTTATACCTAGGGTAGGTTCTGCAACTTCAAGATTTTTAATGGTTGGGGCTAAAGCCCAAGTAGCAAGAGTGTCCCACTGCTAACTAAAAGATGACCCCTATAAAGCCAATGTGACTTCTTCTTCAATGTTAAAAATGGGGGAATATTTTCTTCTCACAGTGTCAAAAGAAAATTTTGATGTCAGGTCCCATTCTGGGAGTAATAACACTCCACTCTTTCTCACCAATGCTTTACCCTCGTCTACATAAATATTTGAATACTTGGCCCTCATTTCATCTCAGACCTTAGATTCAACAACCTCTTGGGGCTTCTCGGGGATCTCACTTCTCCTTGTTTGCACCAATTTTTCATACTTATCCTTCATTGCTCTCCATATATATTCCTTGAAAGCTTGTGTCTTGACAAATTGATCATCTTTCACAAAGATTTCACAGGCTTGTAATATGACATCCTCAGAGTTATTTATTCCATGTAGGTTAGATTTTCTCAACCTAAGGCTCAAAGTCTGTGATATTATTTCCCCTTGAGGAGATGACATCCCCTACATTATTTCATCATCAGTTATAGAAATTTCATCATCTGAATCCTCAACCTTTTGCTTCTTTATTGATGGATCCCTTGGAGGGGATGATTCTCTAATTGGAGAATCCAATTTAATTATTTCATGGGAAAAAGAATGTTGCGGTGATAATGGAGGTAGTTGCTACTATGGAGACTGCACTTATGACTCCTCAGACTGTGTAGGAGTTACAACTATTTGGTACTTCTTTACTGTGCTTTTCCTCCTTGAATAATTGTGCACCTTCTTGGAAGGTTGCACAGTTGAATCTTCCTCTATCATAGGGGCCTTCCCCTTATCTTGCACAACTTTTGTTTCCTTTAATTTTGCCACTATTTTGTCAAAATTTTGAATCAAAGCTTCAATCTTCATAATTGGGTCAATAATATTTGACAAAGCCTTAAAATTAGGCTCTTTGACCTTAATTTATCTTTCCAATTTTATAAAAACACCCCACTTCCTCATTTTTTCAGCTTGGACATCAAGGTTTAAAATATTTCTAATGAGGTCCTTAGGCATAGTGTGGGTATGAACATATCAACCTCTCCTATTTCTCCTCATTAACCAGGCTATGAACCCCTTAGGATCATATGTCTTGTATGCCTGGAGCTTCATATTATAATGGTTGAGATATTGGTCCACAATATTCATCCATCCATGTGTTATCATTACAAAATCTGCAAACACAGTGTATTTAGGGAAGAAATTTCCCTTCCGCTTCTCATCCAAAAAGAAATCATCTACATTCCCTAGTTGCTACATTACCTCAAAAAATCCAGTCCTCAAAGGCACTTAGCTAGGAAGTATGTGGGGTATCAATTGTGTGCCAAATACCCTTAGAACCGTACAATCCTTATAGGGAATTCCATCCCCCCAGTTGTGGGCAATATTCAGATCAGGCCTCCTTTCAGTAGGCCTAAAAATAACATGTAACTCCTTGGGGATCCTAGGTACATCCACCATTAGAGTTTGTTTTAATTTGGTGAAAAAAATATTTGTAGTAGTCACATAGTTGGTCTTTTTTTCATTCCTATCCAATATAGAGTTCCATGACTGCATCGACATCTCAATACTATCCACAACCCTTTTAAATTCCATCTCCCGACCAAAATAATCTACACCTTTAAAAATAAGCATATGCATAAAGAGTGAAAGGCACCAAAATTTGACACCAAGTTTCCCACCCTTCAAGGCCACCAATCCTTTGTGAATTTCCTCTTCTATATAGGTGGAAAAATTATATAAGGAATTTATGTTAAAGTGTTGGATACTCGCAGCCATGTACATATGGACCATTGGCATGCTAGATCTAGGATCAAACCCTAGAATTTGGCAGAGGGAGCAAACGGTCTTCTGAAAATATGGTTGGAAATACATAATAAGGAGGGGCTCAACGTCAAAGGGTCCCAAAGTAATCTTTCTTTTGTATTTTCCCTTCCCTATTGATATCAGAAAATTGGTCAACACCAACACCTTGAAGTTGTGTTTTACCCTTTTGTATTCCTCCCTCAACATCAGCTCATCAATCTTAACCATGTCATTGCTCCAAATGTTCAAATTGAACACATATGCAACTTATTCCTTATTAACCCATACCATATTATATCCATCATGAGCTCTAACAACCCTAACCAAAGGGTCATAGTTCGTAGAAATTTCTTTGAGAAGATCAACATCTATGAACATGTTGGGTACAACTAGTTTACCCATGTCCAACCTCTAGGGGTTGCAGAAAGGGATACCAACATTCCTATTTCCAAACCATCCTTGGAAAAGACTCCATTCAAAGTATGGTAGGGAAACATCTTTAATTTTACAATAATAATCAATGATGCCAAATTTAGTTCTAGGGCCAAAGTACATATGTTGTCCCTTTGGTTTCTCAGAATTTGAAGATACCAATTGTTCAGTTAAGTCCTATACTAGAGGTCTCATGGTAGACTTTGACTAAAAATATTGGTCTTTTGATGTGGATGCTTTGACTTTGGGTGCAATAGTAATAGAGTTTGTGCAAACTAGGGTTTACTACTCAGCAAATTGCAAGCTTACAACTAGGGTATGGGTTGATGCACGACAATAACAAGACTAAACAAGCTAATCATTTGAATTGAACATCAAACCTTAAAATAAATGTAATGAAACCAAAAACCCTAATGATAGAATGAGAACTTACATTGAATTTTTAAACAATTGAGAAGCAAGATAGCAATTTTACTTATTGGTCTTACAGACGCTTCAAAACGCTAATTCTTGTCATCTAACAAGCTTGAAAACTTCAATGAGAACTCCTTAGACATGTTAAATGATTTAAAATTTTGTAATTATACTTTAAATTAATTGTATGGATTTAAAATATACCAATTTGGTAGCTCTGTGTCATATCCTCCATTATGGTTAACTCGAGTGAACCAAAACAGATGTTACAACTCATTTGACATCAATCTTGAACTTTGAATTTTAACCATCGATCTCGTAGTCAGATGGCCCAATAGACGGCTCAAATTTGGTCAAATAAGTTTGAAAATTTAACTATAAATATTTGTCACCATTGACCTACTTAAAAATTCCATGTGAATTTATCTCCATGTCACTCCATGGGCTCCACTATCTCCACAAGTGTTGAAACCATCTACATGTCAACCTCCCCGCTTCCCCTCTAGATTTAAAGCATGTGCATCTTACAACAATGGGGAGTTGGGGAATGGTTGAGATTTGTTTTTCGAAAACCATAGTAATTGTTGATTTGAACACCTTTAGTCATCAGTGCCTTCGAGCAGTGGTAGGACCCACCAAAAGGGTGGCTAGGTGTTGTCTACCCGCTATCCTGCCGACTCCTTAATTTGATTATTTTAATCTTGTAGGATGAAGGGGAACCAATAGAAAGAAGTCAATGGGACCCACCAAGAATAACAAAGGATTTTAATAAATACATGCACTTATTACATGACTTAAAAGGTGTCACCTGCCTAGGTTTTTAACATGAACGATATTGAGCGAATATTAAAACTAAAACCTAGGGAAAGAACAAGAATTATAGAATTTTATGACCTGCATAAGATAAGGCAAGATTTATAAGGGTTCTACGGGTAGCAACTAGGAACACCAGTCTCAAGGGGTCGGCGAGTAAATGGATGCAAAGGAATAAGATATGACTTAAGAGACTGGGAACGGGTAAAACCCGGTCAACTGAAAATTAGAATGTAGGTAAAAGGAAAAGACACCTAGGGTTTTTGAGAGGGTTTAGAACACACATAAACCCTAGAACATAAGAACGAATAAAACCCTAAGCCTTATGACACATTCCATAAAACACCCAGATTAGAAAGACAACTAGATTTAAGCATCTTTTGGGATGCCTACTATAAGCTATTTGATAGCACATATAGGAAATGTTGTAATTTTTCTCTATAATAACAAAAGATGACTCAAATACTTAAGTGTATTTCTTTAATGTTAAATATAATATCGACCTATCTTGCTCTCTAGTATTGTATTCACTATCTTCTGACTCAAAACAATCAACGATTATTTATAAGTTGTCATATCACATCATGTTTTTATGTTATGGATGTTGAACTGTTAGCTTCTATTCAAGGAATGGATTAATATTCCTTTCAATTATTTATCAAATATTGTGTGAATGGAAATGCAATATGAATTTATAAGTAGTGTGATAAGTGTTGTTCTTTGAAAATGATGCAGAATCACATATCAAATTCAATACCATGGAATACAATATAAAATATCACAATTTCATAGAATACAATATAAAATATCATCAACTACAATTTGGAAAATGATTCATGAAGTACAATATAAAATAAAATATCGTGAAGTGCAATGATTCAAAATTTCATGGAATACAATATAAAATATCATCAACTACAATTTGGAAAATGATTCATGAAGTGCAGTATAAATACATAAAAGTTTCTAATTCGCTTTCATTTCCCAAATGGGGTTAGGGTCCTGAAAATAACGTTCAACTTGAGATAAAGTAAAGTCTTGATTTTGAGTCTGGTCTTCATTTTCTTTGCCCCGTGTCCCAAATTCAACATTCATTGTGTCACTATCATTTGCCCCACTACTAGTGCCACCAGTACCAACATTTGGAGTGTTTTACAACCCTATTCTTTCGCTTATGGACGTCCAGATTTTGAGTGCCCTTTCAAAAGGAATTTTTTTGAAATTATATGTAGTTCCTTTCACCCTCAAGCAATTTTCCAAATTCTTGTCTAGCTTTTTTCTTATCTTTGATTTCAAAAACACCAATGAACTAAAAACTCTCTCATCCTCCACCGGCCCCAATATCATTGTTTGACATAAATGAACAAGTTTGAAATATTTTGATATCGAACCACACAATATTTCATTCTGACCTAAGTTTGTCCAAGCCTTTTTTATTGATCCTTGTTCAAAGGACTTCTCCATGCCCATGGAATCAAATTGGTCCATCATACTTCTTGAAAAATTCTTACATTATTGTTTAAGCTTATTTCTATTTATAATTCCTTATATTTTCTACTCATTATATTTTACACTTTTCGAAAAGTGTTTGATCAAGATACTTACTTTATCATGAAAATAGGTTGGGCTATCTCGATTTACCCAAAATTGAGGATACACAATACCCATGGCTTTAAGTATTTCTTGTCGAGGGAATCTATCATAAATTCTTGTGGAAAGACATTTTGCAATTTCCTTCAATTATCACTAACAGATTTAACAATATCATTAAAAGCTTCCTTTCTAACAAGTACTACTCTGATAGAGAGCCTAGTTGTCATATAATGGTACATTGGTATCTCAAATTTTCATACACAGATATATAAGTTCTCGCTTGCATTAAAATATAAATAATTATCAAGTTGATTCAATTCAGTAATTTTTTGCTAGATGAAAAAATTTGGGCTTTAAGAAGTTAGATCTAGATATTGATGACTGAGGGCCATGCATGTATGTCTACATAGTTTGACATATTCATTAATATACATAGTTCTATCTTGGACTTTCTTCATAATATTGTTCATTTCATCCAACATGGGGAGAAGACTAGCTAAACTCAAGAGAGTCTTTATATCCCTTAACCTATGTAGGAGGTCAGGATCTTTGTCTACTATGTTTCGATGCTTGTACATTACTCTAATCAAGGATTGATATTCTGAAAGAACTCGTTGTGCTGGTCCATGCAAGGAGATCCATCTAGTATCAACATCCTTGAGAAGCTTATTTCATGTTGTTATTCCCTCAAAAAAAAATTGAAATTCCATGAAACGTTGGGACTTTGGCAAAAGTATGTGTAGAGCTCATGGACTAGATTTTTAACTTTTGATACTATAGGAAACTTTCTTACAGTTCTAAATGCTAAATTCATTTTTTAGACCATGCAGTGAATTCCAAGCATGTGTGGTGCACAAGTAGTTTGTAACTTTGTGCAAACATTGTTCATGTTACCTTGCATTATTGCAGCTCCATTAGCTCCTACACACACCAACTTTTTGGCAATTGTCAAGTCATCCATACCTACAATTTCATTCAAATATTTCTTGACTAGTTCAAATAGATTTTGTGACGTTGAACTCTCCTTCATTTTATGAACATAGAGAAGATGATCTTGGCATAAATTTTGGTTTACAGTATACACATGCATACATACCCAAGAAGTATTATCCACCGCAGTAACTTCATCTAAAGATAATGTAATGAATTTTGACTCTTTTACTTTCTCCTTTAAATCTTTCTTTTCCACTACAGCAAGAGAGTTTTCCCATTCCCATCCAGCTTTTACTAACCAATGTGCACCAAGAAAGTGAGGAACACCCACAAAAGATAATAAATTAAAATATTATGGGTATTCTATCATAGGATGCCCTCTGGACAAAATATGAAAAACAACACTCACCTAAACAGTTTTTTCCAGTTGTGATCCTTCCATTGCTTTTCCAAATTGAGCCTCAATTGTACCTTGACATGTAACAACCTTTGACATTCTTTGCTCATGCTCTTCATATTGTGCAACATACTTAACATGAAGACATTCTTCCTTTGATTTCCATCGTACTACTGATTGTTCCTTTCCATCTATGATTTTGTTTTCATAAACTTTACCGATATTCTTTTTTATAGTGTCAATATTTAGCTGCAACTTCTTGTCTCTTTTACATTTCCAAATACAAATCATACGCTTTCATTTTTTTGCAAGTTCATCTTTTTTTTCTTTCTCCATTGCTACAATGAATGGGTACTTTGATACTTAATCAAGTTGAAAATTCCTTGTCATTTCCCACTCACACCCTAATTTTGATTTGCCTTTTTTTTTCTTGCTACCAACATCATCCAAGTCAATTATCTCATTTTGGCTATCCAAGGTATCCCTTGGAAAATATTTTGTAGTATTACCATCCTCATTTGACTCAATTAACTCAATGAAAATCTCACCTTGACCTTCTAGTGGTGATGAGGTATTGTGAATGCCTTCTTCATTAATATTTGGTGGAAGAGTTGATGATGTAGCTTCATTTGATCTGATGGATTAGAAGCATTTCCAATTCCAAAGTAAGACTATATGGTAACTCTATGTTTTGGCTGTTTTGGTGGCCTCCCAGTCCCTTCACCACCCTGAGGAGTCTTACCCTTATTGCACTTTCTATTCGACATATTGATCTCTCACCTCGAATAAAATCTGGAAAAAAATGTCTTCTTGTTTAAGAAGATTAGAGAATATAGATCCCATTCCATATTCAATATCATCTTTAATATTGAATCAAGAATGGAAAAGAGATAAAGAAATCTTATAACACTATGAAAAAATGATCACTCGCCTTTAAGTTTAGGTTTTCACTGACTTGCTATTTGTTAATGTAGGAATTCTTATGTTGTAAGTTTGTAACTTGCCTACGATCAACTTCAAGGTTCCAAGTCCAACTTTCTATTCGAGAGCTCACAATTTCAAAACTAAACAAAATGTGTAAGAATAAATGACAGTTTCGATTGTGTTTATATCAATCCATATTTGGCAAATTCTACAAGATTTTTAAATGGTATATTAATAAATTTGGTGAATCCCACGTGATTATACAATGATACGTTGTAATTTTTAAGGTAATTATGGCCCTATGATTAACATGGAGGTGTCTTGATGTGGTAATTGGCGAAATGTGTCCTCAAATGTAATTATTTTTTAATGTTATTGGAAAAATGGGTCCTCATAAGCAACTATTTGTAAATTTTAATTGGTGAAATGGGTCCTCACAAGCAACTATTTATAAATTTTAATTGGTGAAATGGGTCTTGATACACAATGTTGTTTTAATACTATTGGTGAATATGTAGGTGATTTATCGCATTCTTTCAAGATTCCAAGCGAAAATATTACTTGGTCCATTTGAAACATGTAGTTTGTTATGGTAAATTGATTACTTAAATATGCCTCATAAAATAAATTGATGATGAATGCACATGCATTTGACCGATTATTTGTAAAACCCAGGCGATTTGGACACCCTGTTGGGTGCGATTAATTCACCAATTTTGACTTGGCCGATATCTAATATTTGCCAACTAGTGAAGATTCACCACTAAAGTTTTCCCTGCTTAATTTTCTTTGCCCTTTATATAATTAATTTTTAAATCATAATCCAATATTAGCTCAATCCATCTCCTCTATTGAGCATTCAAATTTGGTTGGGTAAACAAGTACTTTAGACCATGAGGGTCAGTCTTTAACTTAAATGGTTTCCCAAGAAAATAATGTCTCCACATTTGTAATACATAAACAATTATGGCTAGCTCAAGATCATGCAAAGCATAGTTTATTCATACATCTTCGATTTCCTAGACTCATAGGTGATAACTTGTCTTTCTTGCATAAGCATCCCGCCTAATCCTTTTCCCAAGGCATCAATAATAACCACAAATTGGCCTTTCAGATTAAGAACTTTAGAATTAGTTTTGTAGCTACTTTTCTTTTATTTGGTCAAAGGCCTTTGACATTTTGTTGACCATTCAAATGTTTTGCTAACAAATCCTACAACTAATCCTTCAATTGCAACAACTTTGGTGTGGTCATTTGATAAGAAACTTGGAAATAAGGTTTGATCTAGAATTATATCTTATGGGAAAGTCAAAAGTCTTCTTAGGAAGTAATCCAAGCATTTCATCTAGAATTACATCCTCAAAATCCCTTAGAAAAGGATACCTCTCCATTTTTTATCTTTCTTATTCCATAAATTCCTTTTCTTCAACTCCTTGGAGTTTTCGGGGTTCATAATACATTAAATCATCTTGAAATGAACTCTTTGAAATCATTTGTTTTCTCCATTTTGACCACAAATATTTGACATCCTTTTTTCTTGGCCTTCTACAGTTAAATGACTGTCATTTTTCTTACTTACCCTCACTAGGTATACCTTGAAAATACACTTTGTTCCCAAGGTCATCTATTTGTTCTATTGTTTTAGCATAGAGGTCAACCTTGGCCCTTTGCCTCTATAACTAATTTATCTTGAGAATGACAACAAAAGATCTTGAAGGGGCTACTTAAAATTTACTCTCATTGAGAAACTTGGAAGTTCATCCTTAGCTTCAAACAAACACTGCTCTACCTAAGCTCTTATATAGTAAGCATACTTTACTGACCAGAGTTTTTCCTTGCAACCAAATTTTCTAAGAAATTTTATCTATAATTCTTGGTGGCTTCACCTTCTTCATAACCTTGGATAATTCTAGGTTAATCAGTTTCTTTTCTCATTAACAAGCCTTGATTCAAAATTGTTCACTCCCACTTTGGGTGGTGTGTTCACGTCTATTTCCATATTCACCTTTGTGATATGCTTCCATTACTGGCCTACTCTAGACTCTGACCACCTACTCTAAGGTAACAACCCTCACTCTTGTTTCAATTATCATTTCTAGGATTTAATTTAGTTTTGAATCGAGGTTGTCAGAAGGTTATCATGCCTCTTGGCTACCTCCATAGTTTGTTTAGGTTCAAATCATGTTAAAGTTTTACTTCACCTAAATTTGTCCATTTATGCACACAATTAGTTCCTCTAATTTAGAATTTTATCAATAGACATTAATCATATTCATTCATTCAACTTAACTAAATGGAAATTTAATTATATTACTCATGTATTACATAATATCCTTATTTAATACATAAATTTAGACTCTTTGCAACTATAGGTCCCTATTGGAAAGAGGGATCCCCTTGGGTTCTTCTTCATGCTCATAGTCAACTAAATAAATTTTGAAGGGTGGATGTACTCATAGGTACTCATCCATAACCTTCTTATTAATCATAGGTACATTCCTACCACAATCAAAGGGCATCTCCCTATGCATTGATGGTTTGATTTATTTGACCACAAAGATATGAACAATGACCTTCACAGCTGATATACCTCATTGCTTCTTATCTAGCCTGATACGCTTGAGTGCATCATCCATTGTCTCAGATTCAACCATCCAAGCACCTCCTATGTAGCTAATATGGATATGGAGTTTAACCTTCAAGGATGACTCTTTCTTAGTCCTAAATTTAGACAAGTTTCGATAAATTGACTTCCTTACTATTTTTTTGTGTTCTTCTTTTTCCCATCATTCTGGCATAAGAACATTTCAAACATTAGCTTATGATAATGTTTGAGGAAAAACTTACATAATGAGCTCATACGTCCATGTGTTGAACTCGGTAGCTTTGATACCATATGTAACAACTCTACCCTTACTCTTAAGTTTTCACCTAAGTTTTAACTCATGAAGTGAATAGTTTAATACCTTCAAATATGAAAGTAAAAAAACTATTTTTCTAATAACATATTTTGCATGTTGCATAAATAATTTCTTATAACATCTGATAATATAAATAACCTAACAAACATCACATAAATGAAACACATCTTTTCAAATTTAGTTCAAAATAGTCTTCCAAAGCAATTCGACCTCTTTCCTCTTACTGCCACAATTGTCATATTAAATTATTTATAATGCGAATTAAATCTTTTAGAAAAAGTCTTTATGAATGGCACGTTATGCAGCAGTAATGCCACACCTGCCATTTCATAATACTTCATTCATTCTGGCCCAAGTTGTGGGCTTCTTATTATTAGGAACTCATGCTTAAATGTCTCCATATCACCACATTTATAGTGGCTGTTAAAAATGAGTTTGAGAAGTGCAACAATTTGCCACTTATGTGGATTCTTAAGAAATTTATTGTTGCCCGATTCGTTGTTAAAATACGGCGCCTTCATAACCTTTTCAAATCTCTTCCAAAAGCCATAAGGATCTGCTTAAATTCCACGACTACGAGTAGTTAAACTTTCATTTAATATAGGTTTAAAATATAAACTATATTTATACGTGCGTAAATATATATATATTCTCCATCATTCATTTTTTGATATATGTATTTACATAGGAATATACATAGATATTAAAGTATCTTATCTACATGTATTCATATATACATATATATATACATATGCATTCAATATATATAGTATATACGTTATATTCATTTTACCAAAAGATATTAGAAATTAATTTAATTTTGACAATCAATGAGGAATATTAATGATAAAGGTATATTTTCACTAATGACACTTAACTCTATCAACTTCAGTTTAAGACTCGTCAAATTGATAATTGAACTAACCTAAAAAGGTTCTAAATAGCCTTAATGAGTGAGTGTGTACGTCTACTCAGATAGCAATACCCAACGTTCCAAATACCAACTCCTCTCCTAGGTGATACTCTTCCTCCCTCTCTAGAGGCTTTGAAATTTCCTACATTCAACTTAGAGAAACATATTCATAGTTAGCTGATAAGATACAAAACATAATCATACTAGGGGAGAAGACCCAGTATCTGCCAGGGCTAACTTCGCGCAACCATAGAATCTAAACCGTGAGTCGAATCGAAAAAAGAAAATTATGGGTTTTTTTTCGCCCACGAGTTAAGAGCTTATAACTAAGCTTTTGGCTTTTGGGCAATTCAGTAGAGTGCAGGAGCATTGGGTATGCGCACGAAGGTCAAAAAGACACCTTTTAGAGGTGTCATTCGGTTGCCGCCACCTAATGTCCTAGTATCCACCCACTCTAATTTCCATCAATTATAACTGTTTATGCCTTAAATCCACTCTAAAACATGCACTTTAACACTTAATGAGCAGTCATTAGTGTTTTTGTAATTATAATGAGCAACCATTGGTGTTTTTGTAATTATTTATTCAATCAAATAAAGTTTTTTAATGGATCATAGTGAAAAATATTTGGGGGGTTAAGTGAGCATGGAGGTGGCTGTTATTTAATGGGGGGCGGTAATTGGGTCTTCTCCCCTATAGCTTAAGAATCATATAAGCATTTAATAGTAGCTTCACCTCATTGCATATACATACATTTCATTTAGCCATCAAATGCCATAATGACTTAATCATGCATTATAATTGTATTTAAACATAAAGGTTAAAGTAATTTGGTGAATTAACATTGTGGTGTAACACAAATGATCATGGTGCGAGAAGGCTTAAGTTGAGGGTTGCACTTAATGGGAATATAGGACCTTGGGAGCTTCTTCAAAATATTTTTTTTAAATAGTCAAACAAAATGAAAATATGAGAAAATTAAAGTATAAAAACTTTGAAATCTAAAATGTGGATGAGAAAATTTAGAAAATGTAGATATTAAAATTTGAAAAGAAAGAAAACCCTAAGGCAAATGATATAGAGGAATCTTCCAATAGTGGTACATTTAGTAATTTGAATAGTGGTACAATGGTCAGTACACTAGAGTACGTCCTACATTCGTGTGGCAATATAAATACTAACCATTTATCTCCAGCAAGTGTCACACATACTCCAACAATAGCATAGAGTACTCTACATAGGAACAAACACCTATACAATAACCATACCTCATCCAAATATGCAATATTTTCTACCATGGATTCAATAGGATCCTACACACCTCCAAACCAAACCACAAAGGCAAGTTCCCACAATAGTTCATCATGTTGATCTAAGAAACACTTTGTAGATTTTTGACACTATGGATAATGAACCAATCTAAGTAGCATTCCTAAGGCTCAAACTATGCCAAGTCATTTTCTAACTCATTGGGAACCTACTATAAAATGATTACATCCCACAACCATCATGAGATGAGAAGTGAAACAAGGAAATAGTTCCACTTCTATAGGAGAGGATTCAATTTCCTAGTGACTCTTATCCTTCATGACATGAAATCTATGTAATCTGAATATGTACATGTATGTAAAATTAAGACATGTAACCTAGATAAGAAACATATAGTCATATAGCAATATTACATCTTTCTTAAGATTATGTCATGTACAAAATGAACAATAGAATAAAATTACATTTACTATCTCAATTGTATATTTCTCTTCATTTATGTATGTTTATCTCAAAATATTTTGCACATGCCTATAACTTCAGCTAGATCCTCATCTAGAGAGTTGTTGACTAGGATTCAACTTGGACCCTAGATTAGTGGTATGGGAGTGATCTATCTTCATCTTGTATTTCCCATTGAATTTGGTTAAATTACTCGAGCCTCAACATCAAACCTAAAGAACCATCAAACTAACTATCAACTTGTTTCAAGATGGCCAAACCAACACAATAGTAGATACATGTGATGATCAAGAGTGAAATTGAAGAAGCACCCATGGACCAATAGAAATTCTTATTTAACTAGTTTGTAGAGGTATGTGAATAGGTGGTTTCATCAACCTTATCATCAAATGACACTTTTGGTAGTTGATCCCCCATAGGTTTTAAGTAAACCTATATATTCTTACGTTTAAGGAGAAGATTAATGTTGACACTATAGATAAATAGTCAAATCAATTAGAATATTACTTTTATATGAATAATTTTTTGAATGAAGAGAAAATAAATATTATAGTCCTAAAATTTTCTTCGCCCATAAAGAAATAGTGGCAAGACCAAGCACTTGGGAGGAGAACTAGACAAAAGAAAATTTTGGACCAACCTAGGATCAATGCCTAGAAGCCTTCAAAGATGGTTATTATCCTAAATATTGTTGGATTAATTAAGACATCACTTGATAATTAATTAATTATTAATTCCCTTATTACTTTATTCACTTAAGGTAAACTTAGGAGTTCTTTTATATTATTAGATTGGGTTAGTTATAGGTCAAGTTGTCTCATTGCATGAGATAAGGACACTTGTCACAATCTAATCTAATCCTCATCTAGGATTTTCTCTTTTTATTTTATAAGCATTCATGATTGTAATTTGTAATCATTCACACTCATTATTCAATACATAAGGCATATCAGATGATTGTGTGGATCAATTCTCTTCTCAAGGTTGAATGAGAATAATCATTGCTTTGATCTCTTGTATGTGATAGCAGTTTTGGTTGCAGGTGATTTTGAGGAGTTGTGGACTTTATTATCAACTCCAACATGGTATCAGATCTTCAGATCTATGACTTTCTATCCAAATTCTAAGAGATTTAAGAAATTTGGGCTGATTTTTTGCTTGGTGAATTTTTGAGAAAAATGATTTTTGGGTTTTGTTCACAATCATAAAAAACCATCTCGATATCTATTAGATTTGTAGATAGTGATCAAATTTTGTTAAAAAAAATGTTGTCAAAATAGCACAACATAGTCATTTTCTTGACAAGTTAAGTTTTTTTTTACCAAATCGTATGTTCTACTTTTTAGAATTCAAAATATTTTTTGGGTTTTATTGGTAGCAAAAATAAATTGTGGGTATCTATTATTTTTCGCATGCAATGAGTAATTTTTTTAGAAATCAAATTAGAAGGGTCATTTTTATTTGCTATCGGTTGGCTAAATTTACCCTATTTTTCAAAAAATCATAACTTGAGCATACGGTGTCAAAATCAAGAAAATGAGATATTATCAAAAATTTGGTTATGAGAACTTTCCAGTGTTGTGTGGCTCTCATCATCAGATTTATCTATTGGCTCATTTTATTTTCAGAGCTCTTTGAATCCACTCATGCACCTTTTCCAGAATCTGTCCAAAGTGCATTTTATTTAGTTTTTATGATTTCACATTTTTGTCAATTACTTGGACATCTTAGCACTTGGAAAGGATTTGTTTGCGTGAGATGAATTCATTTGATTTTCTTTACATGCATTGAAATTATTGTTCTCTGATATTTTCATTTGAGGAAGTATCATGGGTTTTTTGTTCATCCTTTTTTGGTCATCCTAGAAAATGATAACTATGAGTCTTAGCAAAACAACATCCTAACACATCTCAAGTGAATTTATCTTTTTCCTTATCTTAATGGACTCATACCTACACCCAATGCACCAAGGAGTTATTCATCATGGGGCATTATCAATGATCATGTTGTAGAAGTGATTTGTTCTAGTGTTGATCATGACGTTATGTGTGTTATATCGAACATTGATTTTCCCCGTACACCTTGGACTTGACTTTTGAAGATCCATGGAGAACCTCATATCTCTCCTTTCCCGAAGGATTTATTATGGGTTGTTTTATTCATCTTGTTGATGCAAATTTTATACCCTTTGATGATGCTACTTTAGAGGAGCTTGAGTATATCACAGGTCTTTCATGTTCTTATGGTTTAAATACTTGTCTTAATGTTCCTAATCTTCAGACCAAGACACAAACTTCATATTTTTTGTTCTTAATCAACTTGGCATAGCCACATCCTTGGTCCTGATTAGTTCAATATAACAAGACATCCAAAATCTTTCAGACATAGCTACTTGGGATTTGTATCTTACAGACATATCATCCTTGTTTGTAGTGTCTTTGATTGCAAATTTGGATGATTACTTTGGGGACATTTATGTCCTCTTATTGACAGCCACATCATCGTTGCTGGCCCATCATCTTTGGAGCTTGTTCTACATTAGTCTTCACTAGTTTTTGGATTGACATCATCTCTTTCTAACATGTGGACACTTGAGCAATTTTCAAAGGCACGCATCATTTGGATTTGGATTCCTAATTCTTCCATCTTTTTGGGTTGGCTTCTCTAATCAACAATGGATTTTTTCTTCCTAAGGGGAGAAATGTAGTTTGCAGGTAGTGGATCATGTTTTGTATTCAAGTGTTCATCATAGCACTTTCCTTAAGAGGGATTCATATCCTCATTTTTTATCTCCAACTAGGGGAAATATATTGTACTTGTGTGGCAGAAGCAATCCTTGGGGAGTCACATTGAGTCCTCCTCCTATCCTTTTTTCACTAGTGCAACTATTTCATTTTCTCTCTTTTGAAGAGTTCTTCCCATGTGATTTTCTCCTTTTCTTTGGTTATGAGAAATTTTGTTTGTTTGTACATGGGTACATCATCTAGCCTTGTAATTGGGACCCATGAATGTATCCATCATTACATTCTTCATTAGGGTTTTTAGCTTCTCCCTAAGTTGATCTTAAGGGGGGTGTTGGAGTAATTAAGACATCACTTGATAATTAATTAATCATTAATTAATTATTAGGTCCCTTATTACTTTATTCACTTAAGCTAAAATTATGAGTGTTTTTCTGTTATTAGATTGGGCTATAATTTTTATAGGTCAAGTTGTCTCATTGCATGAAATTAAGACACTTGTCACAATCTAATCAAATCCTCAATTAGGGTTTTCTCTTTTGATTTTATAAGTATAGACACTTACATTTAATAATTTCCATTTATCATTTATCGCCTAATTAATTAATAATCATTTAACAAATTCCATTTATCACCTAATTAGTTAATAATCATTAATAATCAATTAACAATCACTCATTATCAAATATCATTTATCATTTAATCATCATATATTATTTATTACTTATTATCCATTTATCATAATGAAAATCATTTATTCATTAATAAATTCTCATTTATCCATTTAATTAAATAATATTTTATTATTTAATTAAATGTGATCTAATTTCTATTTTTTCAAATAATTTTCATTTTCATCTCTTCAACCAACTCCATCATCACTAATCAGTTAACTTGGTCTTCATTTAGAAACTCAGTCTTCTCTCACAAGTTAACTTTTCAACATTTTAGAAACATCGTCTTCATTCTTTAACTTTTCAACATTTTATAAACTTCATCTTCATTCTTCATTTAAGTCAACATGAAATTGGAAACTTTGTGTGCATGTTTATCCATCATTTTAAGTAGAAAATTCAATATTATCCTCTCATGACTTGAATTAGAAATTTTCTAATTTCAATTGGTTTGACTCCACTACTTTCTTTATCTTAGGTTCTAATCTTCATTCGCATCTCCTATGTCTATAAAAATCATTTTCTTCATCATTAGGAGCCATCATATATCTAAGCAAGTTTATTTTGCAATCTATCACTCACTGTCTTATTAGTGTTATTCTATTTGAGATTGCATCCACATACCTTCAAAGTGAATAATCATCGATTTATATTTGAGGTTTGTAGTGGATTTTGTAGGTTAGAAGTAATTTAGTTTCACTTTATTTGCATTAAAGATTGTTTTAATTTCTAGCTTATGATTTTCAATGCTTACAATAAGCATTCATGATTGTAATTTGTAATCATTCACATTCATTATTTAATGTAGAAGGCATATCAGATGCTTGTGTGGATCAATTCTCTTCTTAAGGTTGCATGAGCATAATCATTGCTTTGATCTCTTGTATGTGATAGGCATTTTGGTTGCAGGTGATTTTTGGGAGTTTTGGGGTTCACTATCAACTCAAACGAAGATGTTCATGTTGACCATTACATTTAGTGGTCAAAATTGTGATGAGAGCATGACTAGTCAATCCAAACCTATAGTGATGTCTTTCATGAGTTCTATGCAAATCTAGGCTCATTTAATCAAAATAATGTTGAACCCTTGAGTATTGAATCAACCCATGACTGACCATTCAATCATAACTAAATCTAATCAAAACTAAGATGACGAGAGAAGCCTATGACTATGTGACAACCATGAGAAAAAAGATAACGTTGAAGAACAAGTGGGAAACAACCAATGTGCCAAGGAAGACAATACCTTCAGAAAAGAGAAAATTGTCTAAGATAGGTAAGTGATGTGAGAGGTACAAGAGTTGCAATTATTCCAATATTGTGTCATTCTTAGAAGAGTCTACTTAGAAAGTCCAAGATAGAGAATGATGATGTTAGGAGCTCAAATAAAATAACTGAAATAGATCCCAATATCCTAGTCACCATTGCATATGTGATACCCAAAGAAGTTGAGGAAGAGTAAATATTCTCATTCATAGATATAAGTGAAAGGAAAACCAACAAACTTCATGATCAATGGTGGTAGCATAAAGAATATATTCTATTTAAAAATAATTAAATAATTTAATTTTCCAACCATGCCTCATCTACATCCCTATAAATTGGGATGGTTTAGTGCATGCGACACCTAACGTATGTGCATTTCCCTTCAATGACACATTTAATATGTTATTCATCCCTTTTAGGAGGAGATAGTTTGTGATGTGGTTCCAATGGAGGTCTATAATGTACTCCTTGGACATCCATACATGCATTCATAAGTGTGTTTCTAGTACAAATCCTTGTAGCATAGTTGTATCATAGGGTGTTAAGAAATGTTTGATTCCTAAAGTGAGTCCATGTCCAACACATATCATGCCAACTCAAAGAAGATTGTGTCATACAACTATGTATATCAACTTTTCACAGTTCACCTCCAATTGAAGAATGATTGGTTATATCAAAGATAAATCAAATTCTAGAAACTAAGTTTACATAGAACTATTTTATGCATGCATACGAAGTAGTCATAAAGATTCAACTCCCACAACAAGCCAAATGGTTCACCAAGCAACAATTAGAATTCAAGGCTCTACACTTGCTTCCTAGACTCAACATAATTGAGACTATCACTTCACATTGAGCTAAATGATCAAAGGAGAATCTCCAAAATTGGTACATGTAATAATGCCAAGACCACTCTTATGGATTGTGTTACATGTAGTAACACCTTGATGGCTTGTGGTACACTAGAGCACTTCCTAGATGCTCATGGCACAAAGACCAACCATCTTTCTCCAAGTGTTACACATACTCCAATAGTAGCATAAAGCACTTTGCATAAGAAAATGCACTTTCATATTAACCATACCTCATGTAAACATTGTAGTTTCTAGCATGGTTTTAATAGGGTCATATCAAACTGCAAAGTCTAATTCCCACCACAACTCATTATATTGCTCTAAACATCACTTTGTAGACATTAGATAGTGTAGACAATATCACAATCCAAGTGGCACTTGATAGGCTTGTGCTATGTCAAGTCATCCACAAACTCATTAGGCACCTACTAGCAAATGTTACACCCCATACTAGGAGATGAGAAGTCAAATAAGGAAACAATTCCAATTTTATAGGAGACAATTTAATTTGCTAGCAACTCTCAACATTCATAACATGAAATCTATGTAATTTGTATATGTACATTATATAACATCAAATAGACAATCAAGATAGGTTGTGGATAGTAGTCACACATCTTTCACAAGATAATGTCATATACAATAAGGACAATTGAATAAAATTGTACTTACTATTTTAGTTCTATCTCTCTCTCTGTATCTTTGCAACTGTCTCAAAAGCTTCTACACAAGCCTACAACTTCATCTAGATCCTCCTCTATAGAGTTGTCCTCCAAGATTCAACTTGGTCTCTAGATCAACAAAGCACTAAATTGGGTTTGAAATTGTGGGTTCACAAAAATGTAGGGAGATAAAAACACATTATATAATTGATTTAAATGTCTAATTGAATGATTAAAAATTAAATAATAGATCTAAACTAATCAAATTTTATACGCAAACATGTAAGTGATAAGAGAAGAATTATAAATTCTTAGCTTTTTGTTGATTTTATGTTGTCAATAATGAAGATTCTATTATTTGACTATGATTGAGAAATTGAAATTGGAAAATATAATGATGGATTTACACTATGCATCTTGTAATGGAATGAAGTCAAAGATCAAATCGATACTAAACTAAGCTATACCTATAATTTAGTCTAGGGACTCTCTTGTTGTGAGATGTAGGCAAGTTACTATAAAATTTTCCTCTACTAATGCAACCCATGCTTTTATCTTCGATACATGTTTTTGAACAAGGGGTTGTAGTTAAAAACACATTAGGGCTTGTTATAAAATAGACAGAGGTTGTTTACTCCAATGATGAGATTCAATGCCCTGTAAATCAATGATACAAAATTAAAAACATGACAATCAAATGAGGCAATGCCAATAATATAACTTTTGTTGTAATTCTCTATTGATTTCATGTAGTTCTAGGGAGATCCAAATGATTTCCAATTTATATAAAGCAAACTAATGACCTGGGATGGTAAAATACAAGATCCTAGATGCTCAACTTGAGGTGTTTTGGCATGTAAGTCAATGGGGAAATAATCAAATTTTACATAAGTCAGCCTTGAGAATGGAAGATATGAAATATGAAATGGAAGGATTAGAGTATGATATGTCTTGCTCTACACCTCTTGAAGTACACTTGCTTTCTTGTACCAAAATGGTGTTGCATCTATTTGCTACTCTACATGCATATGAAGCTTTTTTCTAGCCCACCAACTATATCTTCAAGCTCTTAAACAACAAACTTCTACTTGTATTAATCAATCTTTGTTCTTATAAGGTGAGAGCTAGAGCATTGGTCAACCTTTCACTTGCATTTATCAAGCTTTCTCTTGAGTTACCCAAATAAATCTTGGGTTTTCCATTATGAGAGTCCAAGAGGGCACTCTTTTCCATTGTAGACCAATCTATATTGATTATTTCTTCGTAGATAGATTGCATCTCCTTTACACAAATATGGACTCAAATTCCACCACAAAGCATCCAAAAGAACCACATCAAACACTACCTCATCTACAAGCTACAACATTAGCCCAAATTGTAACTTACATAAACTACACCATCCTTCAACCACCCCAAGGGATAAGAATGTGTGTGGCATGCTACTTCTAAACTGAGCTCTTCAACTAACTTGCAAGAAATAAGGTTGCTAGAGAGCACATAATAGTCAATGCATCAAACTTTGTTAATCCCCCTCCTTAAAAGTTAGATTGGATGCATTCCCATGGGTCTTGGGAGTGCTCAATTATAACTAAATAAGGATTCACAATAAATAATACTAGTGAATGATGGGTAGCTATAGATGTTAATAAGTGCCAATAAAATTATTATGGCAGCCTAATATGGGTTTATTTAGCGCTAGCTATTGGGAATAAATGGTTGCCTCTAGACACAAAAAAAAAAGAGCAACTTCCAACATTATTAGTATTAAATAAAAACATAATTAAGTTTGTTTCCAATCAAAGGGACATTTGGAGAGGTGCATCTATTGGGGAAAAAATATTTTTAAAGTAGGCCAAGCAAGGAGAAAGGACCATCACAGAAAATATATTTTGTATCTGATTTTCATCCCTTGTGGAATGTGAAACGTGGTTCAAAAAACAGAGAATGAAATCCCTAGAGAATTAAGAACAAAAACCCTTAATTTCTCTTGTCAAATTAGTGAACGAAAACCCCTCACTTTAGACAAAAAATTAGGAACATTTTAGGACAAATGCAAGTAAAGAAGCCGGAAAGATTGCAAAAAAATATATGTTAATATTTCCAAATTTGTATTAAGCTTTAAAATCAAAAGTTATAAGTTTGAAGTTAAAATAATATTTATAACTAATTATGCAAATATTATTGTGAGTGTGGAATATCTATTTAAAGCAAAAATAAATAAAAAAATTAGAACGAGACATTACAAACTTCTTACCTTTGGGTTGGATCTTGCTAAGGAATAACCCAATGAGCTCTCCTTCACTTGGAGTTCCGCTTCTTACTAAAATGGCATCCTTGCACAACATAGCGCAAGAAAGACAATCATCTACCTAGTCAACATCTATTTCATTAGCTTTGTCCACATAGACAACACTGTTGTACTCCTCTTCTTCACCCAAGAAGTGCTAACTCTAGATGCAAATTGCATCTTTCCTCAGCATACCCATCTTTATCACGACGACTAGAGTGAGATCCGCTCTTACAACCACCATTTGTTTTATCCATAGCAATAGCAATTTTTTAACACTTACCATCTTAGATCTTAAAACAAATCCCCTGCCCTTGTGCTTTTGAAAACAAATCCCCTATACATCTAGCTCAAGGTATTGTACTTGGGCACATGCCTTGTATATACTTTATTTTGGGGCTTGGTCATTAGAACCACCACTCTTTTTAGGTGATCCAACAGTTCTCCAACATATTCCATTATCACCACCCTTGTACTTTTGAAAACAAATCCCCTTTTCATCTATCTCAGGTATTGTGCTTGGACACATGCCTTGTCCGTGGCCATTAGAACCACTCTTTGTAGGTGATCCAACAATTCTCCAACATACTCCATTATCACCGCATTGTCCATAATGTCTTTCCTAAATTGAATTGCTCTCTTCCTTAATTCACTCGTGTATGCTTGAATACATTGCCTGTGCTCTTGTTTCGAATGCTGTTATTACATCATCCTTTCCTCTCATGGCAAATTGGGTGGAATTGTTCTCAATAGCATTTCAAAGTCGACCCACTTGGACATTTCTGTCACTTTTTCAACCTCCTCTCATTCCTTGTAAGAACATGCACAACAAGTTTCAACCTTACAAAAGAGATTTGTTAAAGTGAGGAAAACCAAGGTAAACTATATAATACCTACATCTAAGACACCCACTGGTCCAATTTTCTTAGCATATCTCTCCATCACTGGTTTTGTTACTGAAAAAAAAGACAATGTAAACTAAAATATACCTACATCTGTGACACACATTGGTCCAATTTTAGCGCCAATCTCCATCGTTGGTATGGATGTCAAATCTTGGGCTCTGATGAATCTCATAATAGACTCCTCTTGCCTCAAGTTTGAAAAAAAGATAAACATATCTATACACTGCTTCAGTTCCTAGACAACAAAACTAGCCAGTTGACAGCACAGATTCTCACAAAGCAAATCATCACTCTGAATTTCGGCCTTAAGCTCCAAACTTAGAAAGGCTTGGTCTATAAAATGACATGAAAGCTGTCCTCGGTTAGAAGGCAATGCGATGAAGCTAAATTAATTTTAGACTCGAAAACAGCTGGAGAGGATGCAAGCTCAGCTGCCTACACTAGAAGAGATACTTGAGCCTATGCCATGACCAGAATTGGCTCATTCCAATAAAATACAAGGCACAGACACCTCTTTCGGCGCCCAACTCTTCCTATACCTAATAATTGATGCAGTGCATTTAAAAAATTAAAAAAAACAGTAGAAATATTTTTGAAAACAAAACTTTAACTAAAATAACTAACAAAGGGCAGGTAAATGACCCCCATTTGACTTAACCTCAACATCCACAACACAAGCAAACGATACCTTATTACTAAGATAAATCAAGAGCTCAACAGATTCGGAGGCCCAACATCAAGCTAGCAAACAAAGATCTTGCATTGTCAACACATGATTTTTCTATTTTTTCTTAAAACAACTTGATGGAATGATTTTATAGGTTTTTATTTACAAATTGTAAATAACAGTTCTTGAATTCCTTAGAAAGAAAGATCTTGCCATGTGAACACGTGAATTTTGTACTTTTCCTTATAACAGCATGATGCGAACACTACTTGATTTTATAGTTTTGTATTTACAAGTTGCAAATAACAGTTCCCAAATGTCTTGGAAATTACGCTAATTTTGCAATTGGCTCCAGGCTTTTGTTTAGGCATTAAAATTTAATACCATTTAACTTTACCATCGTTAACATGTTTGTATAACTCTACCCTTACCATGCAAAACAAGTATTGAACAGATATGATCCAAGGGATAAATTAGAAACTTGGCAGCGTGCAACTAGTCCATTCTATTATAAGAGTTGAATCTTTGAAATAAACCAGCAACAACAAAAATATATTGCTCCAGACGCACCTCCAATTATCAATTGTCTATAGACTGGATCTACTGAAAAGGCATGCTGACCTTCTCATTTGGAATGCAAAGTTACAATTGATGAGATCATGCATTCAAAATACACAGCAGTTAAAACATATCCTACTAGAGATGGCCAACCCTGCAAAACGGAAGAGTCCAAAGCACGCTTAACACATTTTACCCCAATGAGACAATACTTACAAAGCTCTGACAACTGTAACAAACAACTCCAAAACAACAATACATGTTAACAACAGCTTAAGATCTTAAGTGTACGATGTCAAAGACAAATAATAAAGATTGAACAAAGTTCAGTTTATAATCTTATAATTGAATACAATTTGTATCTCAGATACTCAGTGGCAAAATCAATATTTCAGGTCTAATACAATACTTGGGCGAGCAAAAAGTGCCCTAAATCATTCAAAATCTCCCTTCTGAACCAACTCAAAAGCCAGATGAGGCTTACAGTAACCATTAATTGGTCTATCAATGGAATCCTTTCTGTTTCTTGTACAGTCATTTTATTACTGACAAGACATAATTAGCAGCCACATGTTAATAATTATCTAATCAAATATTAATGATAACAACTCTCCTGCTACAATATACAGTTCCTGAAATAAATCAATTTGATTATCGTAAACCTAGAGCTATGCACCAATTAGCTCTGTTGGTTCGGCAGGTGTTTCCTCTTCGGGCCTATCAACCTTGACACCAACCTCCTCAGAATAATCTCCATGTACCTACAGAAATTTCATAAAAGAAGATTACACCATATTAAAAAACCTCAAATAACATACATGAAAGATAGCAGGAAAGATTAATCACCTCCATAAGCTTTCCAAGGTCAAATTTTGGAGCTTTCAAGATTTTGACTTTTCTGACGAATACATTTTGCAGAGGGTAAATTGATGAAGTAGCCTTCTCAATTTCCTTGCCAATCACCTCAGGTATAAACTTTTGCACAAGCTCTTTCAGATCACAGGATGCGGCTTCACGTACCATTATTTCTCTCATCTTCCTACGAATCTGGTACAAAGGCAAACAAAAAACATGCATATAATTGAAAACTGGTGCCAAATGATCAACAACAACAGAGTTTCTGTGTAATTGAACTTTTCGATGTAACCTGTCTAATCTGACTTGTTTGTGCATAGCATGTACGCTTAATCTGATTGGGCCTCCTCTTTGTGAATCCAATGCAGAACATTCGCAAAGAATAGCTATCAGTAGTCTTAACATCAACATGAGCCTCAATCAAAGTCTGCCATTTGCGGACTAAGGATCGAAGCTTATCAGTGGTGAAATCCATTCCCTAGATAGGATAAAGAAAACTCATCAGACTGCAAGCCTTTTATTTCCTCTTGCCCGCACATTTGATTATAGATAAAACTCGTGACTTACCCAAAAATTGGTCAGAACATTCCTCCCCTGAACATCCTCTGCGCGAAGCTTAATCTTTCTGTATGACTGGTCCTCGTCATTCTGAAGATCGGCCAGAGAAATCTCAAACACGCGATGCTTAAGGCCTTCAGAGGCAATCTACATAAACAAAGCCACCATTGTTGGATGAAAATTCAAAATATCCTAACAAAAAACTAACATTTGATGTTGACACAAAAATATACAATAAAGCAAAAGTACATTTCTCTAGCACCTGAAAGACTACTTACACCACACATGGATTGACTAGCATCATCAGGACTATTATCATAGACATAATAAACCAATCATGTTAATAGCTTCGCACAGCTTTAAGACTCTTGAAATGTGCCTTGGCTAGCAATGGACTGAAAACCTCGATATAAGTCTGATTCTACAATAAGCATATTAAAGCGGAGAATTTAGGTAGTGGTCAGTTGAATAGAGGGGAGTGATAATTCTGCTTCAGTTGGTCCTACGCAATTGCAGAACAGTTATATATCATATATGTGGAATAGCAGCTGCTTAAAAGAAGAATCTTCAGATATATTTAGGAAGAAGAGTTGTACATTTGCAGCAACTCCAGAGAATATTTTTGCACTAGAAATGCATTAAGAACCAATCAAATTTATTGTTGTTAAAAACAAACTTTTTTTTAGTTTTTAAATAGTGGGGCCCTTCAACTACAGATATATCCCAGAATTATCTCAGAAGCAACCACTGAATTTTTTCTGCAACGTAGCAGCAAGGTACCATTTGGTTGGACAATATGAAGGCAACATATTGAATAAAATAAATAAATTTAGAGATCAGCTGCAATACACTGCAGATAGAGGGGCTTTTATTGTTGAAACAACTTCATTGATTTTACTTTTAATATGTAAATTGCTATGTTGCCAGTTCATCAGCCTGGAGCATCATATCTGAGTCCAGTTTGAACCAAGTTCATGATCCGGCTGTGCAATCACTTTGGAGGGAGGAGATCACTGTGGGCAAACCAAATTTGACAAGTTTTACATCCAGAACAAATTCACTGAATTTTGATAAATAAAAATGTTTTTGTGTTCTTTTGAGGCAAACCCGGCCTTTTTCCAGTTCACATCTGCAAGAAACTGGTTTGATGCCACCCATGAAACATGTAGGTCAGTTTAATCTGCACATAGAAAATTAGGAACCCTGGAATCAGCGTAGTGTAGCTAAGTAGACTTGTGGGGAGAAAGATTCATCAAAGCAACATCTGTGATCTTTGCAAAAGAAATTATATTCAAGCTGTTTGAGCGTTGTGTGTAGGAAAACGATATTTGCCCTGCATCAAAACTCTAGACCTGGCAGTGAGACTACCATCAGGAGTACTATTGCAAACAGGGGAAATATTCTGAATTATCAGGAGAAAAGTCATTTTGCAGAAACTCATAAGGTGCCGAGGAAGGCAGAAGACATGAAGTGGGAGAGGTTGAGGTTGTAATTTTTGGGAGAACTTTTTTTATTAAAAAATTAAAATAAGTTTTGAACTTATTCAATGGAGAGAGACATCTTTTTAAAAATTAAAAAAAAAAAAATTTAACATATTGAAGGGGATATTTTATCTCAATGACTATTACTAAATTTATGATTTGATGACAATTATTAAAATTGTAATACAATATAATTTTCTATGACTATTGTTAAATTAAATAGAGTGCTTATTAAATTGTGAAGGTTAACCATATTGTCATCCCTACAAAGATAAAGGACTCTCAAAAAATTAGGTGGTTTCTAGTGTGCTTGCTTGAAAGGAGCTTATATCAGTTTCATGGTTGTGCTTGTAAGGGCTTGTATTGGTCTCATCAATGCACATGAAGGGCACATGATTTACATTTAAACAAAATAATTAGACATAAAACCCAAAAGTAATTTCAACCCTATAAAGATTTATGATTTTATGACGATTATTTAAATTGTAATACAATATAATTTTCTATGACTATTATTAAATTAAATAGAGTGCTTATTAAATTGTGAAGGTTAACCATATTGTTATCCCTATAAAGATATAAGGACTCTCAAAGAATTAGGTGGTTTCTAGTGCTTGCTCGAAAGGAGCTTATATTAATTTCATGGTTGTGCTCATAAGAGCTTGTATTGGTCTCATCAATGCACATGATTTACATTTAAACAAAATAATTAGACATAAAACCCAAAAGTAACTTCAACCCAGTTAGTTCAGGCATGACACAGGAAGGGCACATGATTTGCATTTGTAGGACATTATTAGAAACAGAGATTTTTAAATTTTCAACACGATTTGTACAGGGTTCGGAAAGAGCTCAAAATTTTCCCATTGGATTCATTACAGGTTCGTTTGGGTTCGTCCAAGACAGACCAATGGTCATCTGCATGCACCATGACAGAATCCCCTGGCAAATCGGTCCCAAATCTGAGCCGGGTATGAATGAGACCCGGATCTGGGGCTTGCAAGGAACGAACCAGTAACCTAGGAGAATAGCTATCATACTAAGTTCAAATTGTTAAGTTTCATAAAAACAACATGAGGCACATCTAAGATGTAACAATATTCCCTATGAATAAATTGCTATGATAAAGAAACAACATTGCTTCTCTAGAAAAAATGGACTCTGGACCTTTCTAATGTCCTATTCAACATGATGGATAGTAATTATTTATGACATGCATATCACCTTGGATGATATGATGCAAATGAAATACCTGAATGGGAGAGCAATCCTAAAATTTTAATCATGCTTGTTATCTGTTACTGATTCTCATATTCTTACTGTCCTGTCTTGTTTGTAGTGAGATGATACTTTCATCCATAGTTTCAAGACACCAACTTGACTAAATCTCAGCAGAAACTTGGCATCATTCTATACCCATTACCTTATAATTCTATAGCCTGCAATAGAATACCCTGCATCTGAAATAAGATGAATCCTTCTTCTAATCATTCTATTCCTTAAGTTGCTGCATCTTCAGTGGTTCCTCCTCATTATCAGTACATCCCTGAACCTCTTCTTCCAGCTCCACAACCATCATTCCAGCACTGGAACATAATTAGTGATCAGAATCATGAGTTGTGTGTTGCCAAGTAATAACTCATTGCTGTATGTTGAGAGGTTGACAGTTTGCTGCAGACAAACTCCTTGACTGTCTTCTGCCCTAATTCATTTACCTATTCACAGTTGCTGCAACTTGTTCAGCGTGCAAAATACCTTTTTCCTGTTTCTGCAAGTCGTTAAACACACCAAATGCAAGACATGCTGGTCATTTGGTGTTTGGGGCAGTTATTTAGGGTTTCTCCAGTCAAAAGGTAAAAAACTTGACTTGAAAAATTCACTTGACATTAGAATTGATCCAGAAACGGTTTGAAATCACCACATCCATCCTGAAATTGCTTGGATACACCCTGCACCATTCCACACAATTCCAACTGCTCAAATCTGAATCCTGCCTGATTTCACAGGCAATTCAGATCCATAACTGATTCCAGTACTATTCATACCGGGAAACACTGTAATTCCAGCCAATTTGGTAACATAAATATAATAGATAAAATCATAAAAGGTACGTAGATGTTAAAAATGGAGTGATAAATCTTGCAGGCATAAGTAGAGTGATAAATCTTGCAGGCATAAGTAGATGTTGAACAGTGATATACTCTTTTGGTTGAGTAAGTCTCCAAAGCCAAGTCCCCTGGACTCACTGTGGCTCACTCTGCTTAGGAATTAGTGAAGTTCTTGGAGGCTTACAAAGTCTAGAAACTGGTTTTGTCTATTGGCTAGGAAAGAGGTGCTGACCCAAGAGATTCTTGGCTTAGATAAGGCTGATTTGTTCTCTATGGTAGATATATGTTCTGAATGATGCTGTTCATCTGAAACTGCCATGATTCTTGGCTAAAGAATCACTGAACCTGCTGATTGTCTGTGGTAGGCGTTAGGATAAGAGATCTTATCCCTATGATAACCGTGGGACCAATTTTAAAACTATCTATCATTTCTTCCATCATTAAAAATATATAGATCTATTTACTGATAAATGACATACCTTTTACCCTTTTCTAGTGACTGACATTGACTCTCAATCACGGGCTTGCAAAGTCATTCCTAAAACTGAGCCTCTGAATTTTGTCAAGTGTCGACAAATCAATTTAAGACATGCTTTTGCACAAAATAGAAATATCAATTGAGCACAATCGCCTTGTAACTGTAGTTTTTAGATATTAAGGACATTACAATTACAAGGAATATACTTCAGTGCATGTCTGTCTGTATGCATTTAAGTTTCTCAACATTTTCTGACCCTCTTCTTTAGTTGCATTTGCTGCCGGTGGGTTTAGAGCTATCCACAATCTTGATTTCAACCATTGTTGAGCATAAGAAAATAGATAGTCTTAATATGTATACACCTCCCAAGAAAATGCAATTCACAAATCAGGAAAGCATTCACAGTATAGACACCTGCTCATATCTAAAGCAGCGATCTCTGACCACTGCCTCTATTGGCATACACAATATAAGCCTGATATTCTATTTATTTTAAACAACACTTCGGATGCTGTGGAATTGTCCAAGACTCCTTATCAGAAACTTACTTTCCAAGGACTTCTTGATAGTCTAGCTAGGTAATGTACTGGTTCATTATCAAGTACTGACTTTTGTTCAATCACAGGAGGGAAAACTATAGGAGTTTATAGCTCATAATACATCATATTCAATTAAAACCATCCCTGATAGTTTATCTTATGCAACCATAGAAGAGTGCAAATTTATCTTGTAAAGTGTTAAGAGTAATCGTACCTTGGTGCCCTGTGTTCGTGTGACAAGGGTTTTACCAACAGACCTTGTGTTAAAGGTAGAAGGAGCCTTCACATCATACCAATCTTTTTTTGTGAAGGGATCGACACTGCAGGATATAAAATAGAAGACATCAAATTCTTATATATTCTATAGAGAATCAAAGTATACTTCATCAATCAGAAAACCTTCAAGACAATGTTAAATGTGAAACATGCAATAAAGCAACAAACATAGCCGTTAGCGAAACAAAAGCCAACAAGGTCACTTCAGTGCAATTGTCAATGCCAGCCCTTTCGCTTCCTAGAAAAATGAACATAATAGGTTTGAAGTTGTGTGTGGAGGCATATTCCTGGCTTGGACAAACAGATATAAAGAAAATGTCACATATTTTGCCTAAAACCATCCTGATAATGGATCAAGGGCGTGTTACACGTTGATGTAAAAATTGTTACACGGTTCGGTCCAAAAACCTCGAAAAATCCAAAACAAACGCTTCTAAAAAATTCGAATGCCCAAACAAACGCCAAAAATCAAAAGCCACAAAAAGGGCACAATCTACATTAAAGAAATATCATATATAGTTACAAAATGATTTAAGCTAGATCAAGGGCACCTCAATGTCATTCATAGTTATGGATTCAATGTCATTCATAGTTATGGATGGTTTGCCTTATATTGTACACTACCAAAGTCGCAATGTGTTCTAAATACCTTAACACGATAACAAATGCTTATTTACCAAGCAGATATCTGACGATACGCAAAGCAATTATTTCATAAAACACAGACTCACGTTTACAGAGAACAACCAAAAAACTTGCGAAGGGAGAAATTGCACTTACGCCTTCTTCTTCCCTCCTTTCTTTCCCTTGGATATACGCTTGTTCTTACTGCATAATCCGCCAGATAACAATACGGTTACCTTAAGATACGAGTATGGTTCAATGAAAGCCTGAAAACGGGAAAATGCACGAAGATTTTCTTACCCTACGGCCATTGTTGTTGCTGAGCAGCCTCCAAACAAGCCCCCTGCCGCTGCTCCGCTCCCAGACAAACAAGATATCCTATGTAGGCAAATTTAAATCGTAGTCTAAACAGGTTATTGTGTAAAACCCTACCTTGCACCTCTAAACCCTAACTCTTGTCTAATCCTAGTTACGAGTGAGCTCGAACATCTTGTGAAAGTAGTTGGTGTGGCTTAGATTTCATTCACCGGGAAAGTCTATCCTTCCATTTTCAAGACTAATCATACGAGTCAGAAAACTGCCCTATTCCATTGTCATTTGTGTGTTAGGTAAAATTTGAATACCCATGTCAATTCCCATTCAATTTTCACCCATTTTGATAGGAATGTTTTTATATGGTTAGACTATGTAACAAGCGTTAAAGCAGCGAAGTTTCTTTAGAAAATTTTAGAATAGTTTTGTTTGTATTTATTATGTTTGTTGTGTTTTATAAACAATTGATCAGGATAAAGCAATTGTCACATAAATTTAGGAATTTGATCATTGATAGAGTCAACTTTGTCTTCCATTAGAAAATGACCCTTATAACAAAAGTATTTTGCTCACTTCAAAATTTTGAAATGTTTTGGTTATGCTTTTAGGCCATGAAGAAAGCACAATTTACATGTTGTCAACATTATTTAAATATTAATGAGTTCAAATATTTCCTTAACCATTGAGCATATTTGATAAAAAAATCCTCTTTAAAAAAGCAAAGATCTTTAGAACTTTCATTGCACATAGAGTCATGTATAACCAACCTGCTTAAATGTTATAGTTTTTTGTACAAATGAAAATGAAAGCATATAGTCCTAAGTCCTCTTATAGATGCTTAATGTCTCTAAAAAATGACTTAAGATAGAAAATGATCTTTTTATTTCATTCAGTAATAGATATATATAAGCCTCATAAAACTTATAATGTGAGGTGTATTGAAAAAGGCCTTGATCAAACATCAGAACCCTCAATTGAACCCATATGTTTTTTTTGTTGATTGTATAGTAATGGATAGAAGCATTGCAATAGTCATTGGACCAAGACCATAAGGTAGAGGATTAATTGATGAAACTATTCTTGAAGCCTCTTCATAGGAAACATGAGCAACTAATTGGTATTCTCTTTTAACATAAGGATCCTGCAAAAGTGGAAGCAATATAGTTTTAATTTTCTATATATTAACTATCTTTTACTTACAAACTCTTTTTTAAAAAGGTAGTTAGAAGGTGCCATACCTCTACTGCATTAAAGCCAAGATCAATTAGTACTACACCAGGTTTTAGCCAATCACCATGAACCAAATTTGGCACACCTGTTGCAGCAACACGAATATCTGCTTCATGAGTAAAATCTATAGGAAATTCTTTTTGTTTTGAGTAGCTATGGTTTACATAATTTTTTTGTGGAAACATGGTTTAAAACTTTAAATTAATACTTAAGTAAACATTGTCTACTATGTTTCAAATTTCAGAGCTATTCAATAGAATATGGCCCATATTTTGACATGCCAAATACTTTTTTAAGAAGATAAAATGCAGTCCACCCTTAATCAATGTGTATTTATTTACAGACTAAACATCTATACTTGTAAATTTATAGATATGTATTTTTCTAAATCATTTTTCAGTTGAAAATAAATATTACGATATTTCTTGTAGAGTATGTAAAAAGTGATCTATGAAAATTCAAATCTACCCATTTTGTCTAACATATTTGTTTTTAAGACATGTAATTGTTATTGTTGTTGTCCCTTACCTTCAAAATAAAGTATAAGTTGAAATTCTGGCACAATTAATTCTCAAGCAAAAGTTTTTAGCATTTTAAATAACCATATAAAAAATTTAATTATCCTTTGTAGCTCAAATTTTGATGTTACTCTTTGGATTGCAAATGTTTTACCTTTAAGGAACCTTCTCTTCATGTGACAATTTTTACTCAATATTATGGTGGACACATCAGATACTTCAACCATAATGATTCAAATTATTTTATTCCTTTCAAGGTGACCACACAATGCTCATGCATTTCTAGGATAGTACAGTTATAAGCCTACCGTCTAGAATCACAATTTTGTACTATAGACTCATCACTATGTGAACTGATATTTGTCTAGGGTATTAAATGTTTAACTTAGCCATTGATGTGTATACCCTTAGCTTGCAAATTTGCTTGTCTCATTTGAATTTTTGTCGACATCACTATCTCTGAATAATTCATAATCAAATTCTAAGGTCATCTCTAGATGGGTATGCTCTCTTCCAGATATGATGAACTAGGGCATGAGTGCACTAAATGTGTTACATATCCATTAATGTTTTATTTGGATGATCAGACAAACTTCAGGAAATCATAGACATAAAGAGAAAGATTAAATAAAAGCTAAATGAGATACACTCTTGACAATCTTTGTTTGGGATTTTCACTGTTATTTGGTTTTATGTTATATTCTTTTCAAAATTAGAATTTTTTTTGTTATGATCAATTGGAATAGACTCTGCAAGAAATGCATAAATATATTGTCTTATGTAAGAAGCCCACAAATAAAAATAATAATTTGTTGATAAATCAAAACAGATCTCCATATTTTACACATAGATCCAAAATTTATTGCCAATGAATCAAAACAATAGTATCAATCTTAGTTCAATGATCTATGTCAATATCAGATTTAGAATTAACAATAAATTTTGGATACTCCACATTGGGCATTGAAACAAATTGAAAAGTCATCTTTATTTGCATCTCCTCCAGAAACTCATCTATCTTGTAAGTCAGGTAACATAAATGTATGTACTAGCTTGTGCTACTAGAATTGGAAGACATGTAAATTTGTGTAACATACTGGCTAGTATAAGTTTTGTACTAAGGGCCTTTGCCATTTTGATGGAAAAAATACATGATAATGGATCTCTTTAATAATTATTAATCAAATCACAACAATATTTGTAAAGCTTAGAATTAATTATAAAATCAAACTAAATTTTAATTTCTAAGATTTATATAGTATTTATTATCTAGTTTTGAAAATAATCATTTAAATTATAGTAATTATCTACTACAAATAAATTAAATTAAAACTAAAATATATTTTTTAAATAATTCAACAATTATCAATTATAATTTTAGAATAATTTTTTTTTTTGCATCCAAATTATTTTATTTTCTAAAATTACATTAAATTCTAACTTCAAAAAAATAAAAAAATAATTTTGCATGGCTATTTTTGTATTTTTTATTTCAATTAGATATATTGTTCTTTAAATTTGAATTACCAATCATTTTGTAAATTAATAATCAAATCACCACAATGTGTGTATATATATATATATTAAAAAATAAGTATTTAAATCTAGAATTATATTTCTATGTGAAATGAAGTATTATTAAGGTAAGAATTATTAATCATATAAAAAAATTAAATCAACAAAATATTTTTAAAGCTTAGAATTAATTTTAAAATTAAATTAAATTTTAATTTAAAAAATTATAAAGTATTTATTATCTCTTTTTTAAAATAATAGTTAAATTATATTAATTATTCAATACAAATAAATTAAATAAAACTACATCCTATCTAATGTATATGTCTATACATTTGTAAAGGTCTGATTTGGTGTATGTGGGGATTATTTGCAATGCATACAATGTAAAAGGTGAAGTGGTATATCTATAATGGTTGATCATTCTACTATATCTAATATAATTAAATTAAATTAAATATTATTTTCAAAATAATTCAACAATAATTAATTATAATTTGAGAATAAATTAAGAAATGAATATATATATACATATAAAAGCATTTTTTTTATTTCTTTGCATCCAAGTGATTTCATTTTCTAAAATCATATTAAATTCTAACTTCAAAAAATTATAAAGTATTTTACATGCTTATTTTTATTTTTTTGAGTTGTACTTAATTTGAATAACCAATCATAAAGCAAATAAATAATCAAATCAACAAAATATTTGTAAAACTTAAATTTCATTTTAAAATTAAACTAAATTTTATTTTCTAAAATTCATAGAATATTTATTATTTAATTACGTCAAAGGCGTGTCCTATTTGAGAATTCCAAAGCCAATTATGAAATCAACGGTCAAGAGTTCACATCAAAGAATGCAATACGGTTAATTTAATCTCGTCCATAGAATGCTTTTAAGTGTTTTTTTAATAAATATTGGATTTTTTTTGTTCGGCTTTTCAATAGTTTTGACACTTTTTTAGTCCGTTTTACTCATTTTTATTAGTTCGAGAAGCGTTTCCTATGTGAACGAACTTGACACCTAGAATAAAGGAACAAACAGTAACGTGTGGATTACCATACTCTTTTAGCTTTGTGCATGCCGCTACCGGGCATCTCACCAAACTCCTCCCATCACTAGTAAATGCTAGCTGATAAAAAGCTTTGTAAAAGAACAATTTTAACAACTTAAAGCAAAAAGGAGTTGAATTGTTCCAGTATCCATCCATCGAATCTACTCTTTGTCTCGCATGGTATTCCTATTTGTATTTCTTTGACGCTGTTCTTTCGCCCTAGGCTTGCAAGGTGAGCCTAATGCCCTTTCTACTTTTCTCTTCTTTTTACTTGCCCTCGGGCTTTCTTGTATTTATTGTAAGGATTTATTCGCAAAGAATCTCCCTATTGCTACAGTTGGTGAAGGAGAATTCATGGCTTCGAAGCGGATTCTCAAGGAAATGAAGGATCTTCAGAAGGACCCCTACTTTGTGTAGTGTTGGAGATAAGAAGGCCAAGATCTATCTATTTAAGGTTTTGAAGAAGGTGCACCCTGATATCAGTATCTCTAGCAAGGGGATGGGAATAATGAATAGCTTCATAAATTTATCTTTGACAAACTGGCCAGTGAGGCGGCCAGATTGGCGCATTACAACAAGAAGCCTACCATTACATCTTGGGAAATTCAGATAGTTGTGAGGCTCGCTCTTCCTGGGAAACTAGCAAACATGTAGTCTCTAAGGGTACAAAAGTTGTGACCAAATTTACTAGTGGATAATCTTCTCTCTATTTTTAATTAGGGTTTTTGTTTGTTCTTTTAATAGGGTTCGATGCCATTAGTGGTTGCTAGTGACTATATTTTTTTTTATAAATGTTTTTAGCTTTAAGCAGTTGAATGTTGGATGCTTCTATGGGCAGCCTTTTGCGCAAAGATTTAATAATTACTGTGGATGATTAGTTTAATGGCAAATGTTTCTATATTTTTATTCCTTAAAATACAAGGAAAAATATATATTGGGAATTTCTCAGGATATTTCCGAAAAAGTCTTAAGGCTTTTCTATCTGTATTTGTGAATGAGATATTTTTGATAGAAGTTATTTATTGGAACATTTGGTTATTAATATTCTTGTTTCGACGAAGGGTGTTTGCTATGTTGTTTTTGTAATGGTTGGAACTGGTCTTAAAAGTTTGAAACGGGTGGAAGCATATTTTATTTTCTTAACAGCTTTATGGAGTTAGTTCTCAATGTTTGTCGTGCACTTATTTCTTTTATTTATTTAAGATGCTTTCCATGCTTTATTGTGACTTGTATAATGTACTGCAATAGCTGGAGAGATCTTGCAAATAAATGGATGAAAATTGCTAGAAATGTTGGATCAAACTATTAATTTTTCCCTATGATTTTTCCTTTCATTCTTTTGGTCGATTTTATTAAAGCTCAACTTTTATAACATTCATAATCCTCTGTGTTTGCAGGAACATCTATAGACTTTGTTTCACCAACAACTGTTGATGATGAAAATGGATTTCCTTCCTAGGATGTTCAATATCTCCCTATCTCTTCCCACATCGCATGGGGTAGGTGAAAGAGGGGTGTCAAACTCTTTTTGTGGGGGTTGTAGCCACAAGGAGCCACACCTCCACAATAATTTGTGCCTCGATAGGTGGTGGCAGACTACGGGGTTTCGGAAACCCACAACCCACCGTTCCACAGGGATTCTTGAATATAGTACGCTGGGTGAATGAATAACCAAATAAATGTACATAAGAAGGGATAATAGTAAAACAACAATTTGTTTGAAGACTGTACAATCTCTTTGCATCTTAAAATATATACACAGTAAATTCAGAAGCATAATTATGGAATTTTTTACTTGAAAGGGTTTTTATAATCTTAGTCTGTATGTTGTTGCTTTTCTCACCTTGTGGAGGAGCCTCAAATATGCTTAGGTTATATTTATTTTTCTTCAATTTTGTGATGTTATATTCTGGTTATTCTTCTAAAATTTTAGTGCATATAGAGCTTGCATCATAAATCCTAACTCTTGAGATGGGTTTAGGAGGACCTGACAGGTTTATAACATACATATGAAACACAATACTCTGGAAAAAAAATCCTTACAAAAATGATAATGTGTGGAAAAATAGAAGTTATATGGAATTACTGATATGCCAAATTTACTGACCATGTTGTTGTTGGAAATCTCAAGTTGCAAATATGAAGTTACTTGTGTTACAGTTATTTCTATTTTTTTCTATGTTTTATATTTACTACATCTTTGTTGTAGATTTATTTTGGTTTAAAGAAAAAAAGTTAATTTCAAAATATTTTTAAGGTTTGAGGGCTATGTAAATTATCATTTTGTAGTGGTTCATTAAATATGAAGATCACAGCCAGTTTCTATAAATTGTTTTTTATTGTGTTTGCCATGAAATAAATTTCTTTGTTGGACTTAACTTACTTTTCCCAGTGCAATGCACTTGGCTCTTTGTAAAATTAATTAGCCATAAAGATTTAATATAATACTAGAGAGAAAGAAAGGAACTCTATCATATGCCAATAGGTGAACAAACTCAGCTCAATGGACTTGAGAAATACACCAATTATGTGAGAGAAGTCCTACCATAAACACACTATATGGTGAGAAAAGAAACTAAACACAACTCAGACTAGAAAAAAGTAATCAAGATGGGTAATTATAAAGAAGTAAACTCTCTGAACCATGAAATCTATGTATGAACATAAATCCATGTGAATGGGGAGAGCATGAAATAAAATATTGACCACATAAAAGTTTCACTTTGTAAGTTTTTTTTGAGTGAAAGTTCACCACGTGTACTTTATTTTATGGACTATATGGTGAGAAAAGCAACAGGGGGCACTAGAATAAGTAAACAAAAGGGGTAAATATAAAGTAAACCCCCAATCATCAAATTTATACATGAGCACAAAACCCTTGGAATGGGGAGAGGATCCAACAAAATATTCACCACATATAAAAGTATTTCCTTACTGAAAAATTCACCACATATGCTTTTATTTATGGACTTTAACTATTATTTGCAAATGTTTTGAATGTTTTGACTGAAACAGTTTTTAATTTACTTTTTTATACTATAGATGTTCATCTTTTTGAAATGAAGTGGGAGCAGAAATGCACCAATATGAACCCATATATGAAACTAGTTGCTATCTTTTACATTCATAGGGAAAATTTAGGATTTTTGTTTTTTCCCTTAATATCCCTCAACAAATTTCTATCTAATGTGGATTTCCACATTCAATGTAGTATATGTTTGTGTAGATTCTCATATGCAACTCCATGGTGAATGTGGCATATGTTTGCCTACTACACGATGAGAACATAAAACCTTAGCAATAATCTTATTTTTCTGAAGTGAAACCTTATAAAATTTCTCCTTAGTTTGTACTTTGTAGAAATAGAGCTCTGGATTATAGATACTACAACTATTTCAATAGCCTCCAGGCTTCATCAAAACACAAGAATACGACCATCCATATGGGTTTGTAGAGAAACTCGGGGTGGACAAGGCAACATTTAGATTCTACAGAAGCCCAATCTGATTATAGCAATTATAAGTGTACACAATGATTTGTACTAAATTTGGCTATTATGTATCCATAGTATATATATATATATATAAACTTTTACACAATTTCCAAGCAAATAGATATCTTGTATTAAGATAGATAACTTCAAAATCTGGAGTTATAGTTGAGAAGGTTTAATGAAAATTTATTATTTAATCTTAATTTTAAAAATTACAAATTTACATTTATATCTTATCATTGATATGAACCACTTATTACATATTTATGTTTTAATTTTTTATAATATATTAAATAATTATTATAAATATAAGATGTTATAAATTTGTTTTGCCAAATGCAATATCTTAGAATTTACATTATAATGATTAATATATTATAATGATTAATTTATTATTTTATTTTATATTATTTTACTATGCATTTTATTTTGATAAATAAAATAATAAATTATTATATTATTTGGTAAATAAAATAATAAATAATGTGCTTCACTAAATAAAAGTATAATTGAAAGTTTATGTTTTAACTTTTTGTAAATATCTTAAATTAGAATATAGAAATAGGCATGCATTATCCTACAATATAAACATAAAAAAAACTAATCAACAAAACTAAAATAGTATAATTAACAAAAAAATCTATTTAATTTTATTCAAATTAATAAAATTTACATTTTATTTTTTTAAGTTTATAAAACTATAATTACACTACTATAAAGGCAAGTACTGGCCGCTACATGACACTTGTTAAAATAACGAAACAGATTTACCATTGTTATGCATATTCGGTTGTTAGAGAAAGTTGATTGAAATATAGGGCAATAAAATTTTCCTAATTTTAATCGGCTAATAAATTAATTACAATTTACATCTATCATTTTTTATATTCCATGAAAATAGTAGTAAATACGTAACAAAGTAAAATTATAGTAATAATAAAAATTAAAAAATTAAAAATGGAGTATTTTTTTTTCAAACTATGTTAGTTATTATATCATATTCCATAATTGCTATATTATTGTTTATTTTAGATTTAATTTATTATTTTAATTTTTACAAATATGTAAGTAATTTAATTATTATACTTTTTCACAATATGTTGATTTATTTTTTCTTTCGATTTTTAAAAATTAGTGAATCTTTAGTAAAGCTTAAACTAGAAATCGTAGATGGTCCTTCATGATGAGTGTGAGTATGAATTATTAGTTCCTGTCAAGGAAACTATAGGCATCACATGTGTTTTAACTAGTGATTAAATGTTTTGCTTGTAGCCAATCAAATTTCATTATTTTATTTTTTATACATTATATTTGAATTTTAGTATATTATATTTGAATTTTTTTAAAGTTAAATGCATGATTTTTAACTTTTCAAATTTCAAAAATTATTTTTCTTCAATTTAATTGGCTAAACAATTTTGAGCGATAAGGGTGGATTTTCAGGAATGCTACCTACAAATATTTTTTATGGCAACATTTTTCGGCCACAAAACCATAATAAACATAAAAAAAAATATCAAACTATTTAAATATCAATACTATTTCATTATTATCTATTTTCTACTTAAAGTTATTTTATTTATTGAAGAGTGATTTTATTTATGTAGAAATTATATTATTTACTTCAAAATTAATTTATTTTAATTTATAATTATTTAACAATTTTATTTTATTTACATTAGTTTTTTCAATTAAATTTGAGTATTTTATTTTTTATACATTATATTTTTATTTTAATACATTATATTTTAATTTTCTTAAAGTTAAATGTAAGATTTTTAACTTTACAAATTCTAAAAATTATTTTTCTCCAATTTGATTGGCTAATTTTCTACTTAAAGTTATTTTATTTATTGAAGAGTGATTTTATTTATGTAGAAATTATATTATTTACTTAAAAGTTAATTTATTTTAATTAATAATTATTTAACAATTTTATTTTATTTACATTAATTTTTTAATGTGAAGAGTTATTCAAATTATTTTATAATTACTTAATCTACCTAAAAGTTAATTTATTTTACTTTAAAATTATTTAAGAATGATCTAATTTTATTTACATTGTTTAATTAAAAGTTATTTCCAGATTTTATTTAGCTAAAAGTTATTTTAGAACTTTAAAACTATTTTTTTTATAAAAAGATTGTGGGATATGAAATTTTTATAAAGTATTTTTAAAGTAAAGGGAAAGGAGAAATATTAATATATATAGAAAAAATTATCTTTTAAAAAATAAAGCTATAATTAATGGATAGTGTTAAGTAGCTATATAATGAGAATCTATGAGTATTTTAGTATTTATAAATAACATTGGTCCTATTAAATATATATAGCAATCAATAATGTGTATATAATAATATTACTTTTAATGTATACAATTTAATTCAAAATTTGAATGTAATTCTATTTCTAATTCCAACCTTAACTCTAACTAGATAATTTTAATAGTAACATTAATTCTAATCCTAATTGTAACCCTATTTTAAATCTTAAATCAAATCGAACTCTATATCATAACTCTAATTTTATGGTAACCCCAATTCTAACCATAATCCTTGAAATAAAATACTACTAATAAAATTCATTTTTAAGAAAATAAATAAATAAATGTAATTTGAAAATAAACTCAATTAATAGTGTGAAAATTTTATTAAAAAAGAAAAATGAATATTCATTATATTTGTTATAGAAAAAAACACTCAAAAACTTAAGGAAACAAAAATTCTAACCAATGAGAGTTAAGATTTTTTTTTAATTTAACAAATACTTGTATATTGTTAAAGTGTAGATGCAAATTATATTACAAATAAATTTTCCCCTGCCATTATCTTACTCGCGATAATAGTGGAAAGCCATGAATGAACATCGTTAGTTGGAGTGAATGTGGTGGGCACCTCTGTTTCTTTATGGAGTTGTAGTAGTATTTGAGGCTTCATTATCACTCGTACCTACATAATTTGTCACATCCCCAGAACACATGGTAGTTCAAGCATTCCACTTGTTCATTTCAGAATCTTGAGGCCCAATACATTCTCTGTCGCAGTAGCTTGGCAACCACACTATTGAGTAATGATAAATTCCACAAAGGGCCTCTCATATGGAATGAAAATGTCACCAAGATCAAAGCGTTTGAACCATTGACAATTGGGAAGTTAAAGCCCTAATCTAAATTGAGCATAGGTTTCTATTTTTCCAATCTTAATGTTATTAAGTCCTTAATTGGGACATGCAAGTTGGGTCGAGTGTTAAAACCCTCAGAATTTCCCAATGTTGTCCCAGGTTTGAGCCACAGCCTAGCTCCCCAATAGTGGCCTCCCCTCCCAATTATCTATTAGAATTTTTTTTTGTATGTTATTGTCTTTTATAGACAGTGTCATATAGCATAATTATGTCATTTACCATTCCTATCCATGTGTCATTACTTATGTTTCAAATATGTTCCATTATAAAAGATTCTTCTTACTTTGCATGTGTGCATACTGTTATTATTTTGGATTATGGGAAAAATTGTTGGTGTAAATATTATACTTTGTCTAAGATAGTTTTTATCAAAGTGTAATATTGGACTTAGTTAATAAAGTTTATTTGGATATAAGAAATAATGGCATAGCTACACCTTCACTTGAGGTACACAAGTTCCAACACTACCTCATCAATCCTTAATTGACATAGTTAGGTGTCAGTTCTATTTAGTCAATTCCACCTATGTTTCAATTACACTAAGTTAACTCGCCACTTCATTGGGAAGAGTCGATTGATGACCTCTTGGGTATGTCACTTTCTTGAGTCAAGCATCCAAGAGGCCTATATATTTCTACTCTACTCTTTGTAATTTGCTTCATCATATTGACTATTGTTGCTAAAACTTTCCAACCACAACAAATTAAAACAAAACTATTCTAGAACATTTTGTTAGGAACTTTGCTTTGTAGCTCTTGTTGTTTTAGGTTTTAACATTACCATCAAATCCTAATAATGAGCACATTTAGATTTTAACATTACACATAATTAATATATAATGTATATTTTATATAATAAAAAATAAATTATAAATAATATGATTATACTATTAAATATATATATAAATAAATTAACAATTAATATATTTTAAAATAATAAAAAATATATTTTAAAATAATAAAAAATATATATAAATATAATTATAATTATCATGTGCTCCATAAATGTATGAAAAAATAGACCAAAATTTATCCTAATTGACCTTCCCCACTTCTTCGGCATACCCATTGCACACTAAGGTGCGATTGCTAGTTATTAAATTCATAATTAATTAAATTATAATGATTATGTAATATAAATGAATTAAATATTAAATAGAAGTACATGTTCCTTTTTAAATAATTCAACAATCAAAACAATCAAAAACTAAAATTTAAATTTAAAAGTATTCTTTATATTGTATGTTTTTTCAGTTTTACATACAAATTTTTTTATATTGTAAAATTAAACTAAATTTTAATTTAAAAAATATAAAATATTTGAAGTTGATAAGTTTTAAATTTATTAATTATGATGATATCCAAAAACTAAAAAGATTCAAAATAACCAAATAGATTAATTACAAGTGATAATACACAAAATTTTACACTGATCAATACTAACATGAAAGTTGCATGAAATTTTATTTGAACATCTATGAATCTTTTGGCTTATATCTATTTTTTTAATTATTTTTTTAAATGTTTAAGTTGTATACTTTATAAGTAATTGAAAAATAATAGTTTAGATTGTATATTTTGTTAATAATTTAATGGTATTTGTATTGGGAGATTAAAATAACAATTTAAGAGTAAATGTTCAAAACAATCATTTATTCAATTTTTATATTCTATTTATATAGCAAAAAAACTTATAAATATCAATATTAGAGTAAAACTCAAAACAACAATTAAAAGAAAATGTTAAAAAATTGTATATTTTATGAATATTTTAATAATTATTATCTTGAAAATTTTAAAATTAATTTAAAAAAAATCTCCATTAAAAATATTGTAGTTTATTGAATGATGGTCATATGAACAAGTAAATAAATGAATAGAATGGAAAATATAACAAGTATACAAATTTTGAAGAGTTAACAAAAAAATCTTTAAAATTGTTAAATATTTTTTTGATTATGGTCTTTGTGGTAGAAAAACCTTGAAAAGTTGTGATAAATTTTTTATGCTTCCTTGAAAAGTTAAAAATCTTGCATATTTACTTTAACTATATACAAATATTTGTCAAATAGAATATAAAAATGATCTCTCATTCGTTAAGAATAGACTTATTAATCAGTAGTTAAAGCACAGGTGGTGCCTATAGTTTCCTTGGCGAGAACTAATAATAATAATAAGTGGTGATTTTGGTGTTAATTTTGATTATTTTATTTATTTATACATGTATTTATATATTTCATTTTATTTAGTTTTATTTGTATTTATTTTTACACATTTGTTTTATTATTAGATCACATTCTATGTATTTGATTTTTACTTTGGAATTCTAGATTCTTTATCCTTGGTTACATTCATGATGTAGAGGAGCAATCTTGCATAATACACATCTAACTTTCAATTTAAATTTTAAAAATTAAAATTGTCAACTTTTGTCCTTTTTTATTAGTTGTTGGGCACTAAATTTGTACACATTTGTGCAATTATTTATTATGTTTTGGTATTTAAATATATTCATTTGAGCATTCAAACATATTCAAGAATCATCCTAGTCATTCAAACATCCTAAGCAATTAAAAGAAGCATTTCATAGGAACATTTAGATTTAAAACAATAATAACAATTAACACTTGCATCAAAATTTGCATCTAGATCATTGTATGTTTGCTTATTGTCTACCAACACACATGAGGCAATAAATCCAATCTTTCAAGAGTGATGATTAAGGAGAACATGACCCTCACAATCAAGCAAATTTCATTAGGAATTTTTTAAATACCACCAATTCTTACATGTCAATAGATAACAAGAATCATAGTGAACCAAATATAAAATGTTTGTTTGACCAAATCAAGACTACACCCTAAAGAAAAAAATTAATATTATGTAGGATTAATCTTGAATCATTGTATCAACCCACAAAAGTGTCAAATTTGTGAAAGGCTTGAGGTACTCATTGTCACACCCTATTTTTTCAAACTATTAAATCACATTAATTTTATAGTATTTATTTTGGATAATTAGGTTATGCAAATTAAATATGTGGATACCTAAAATGGAATATTATTTGTATATTTTAATTATTCCAAGATATATTTATGTTCAAGTGCATGTTAACTATAGATGTTATTTTTAATAACATAAGAAATTTAAAATGATTTTTCTTAATCATTAATGTTGATCATTTGATTATTAGTCAAAAATGGTAAAAATGATGTAAATGTAACTAACAAACTAAAAACTATATGATGATGAGGTGGATGCAAGATAGTATATTTTCCCCCTCCTAGTCAAAGAGGGAGAGTATTATTAGAGAGAGTTGTAGATCAATGTGGCCAATAATCATATCATGCCTCCAAGAAATAGTTGTTTTCACACACACATAAGGTTTTGTATGTAATTAAAGGTGTCGGTCTAATCAAAGAGTGTTTGTCTATGTTGATTCATTCACATGCATCTTTGTTAGCATTGGTAGTTAACAATCAAGAATCATCATGTGTTCCAATTGTGGGGTTGGTTGGTTGATCATGTTTGTTAGCATGTTGTTTTTATGGTTACCTTGTTCTTTGGTGACTCTTTGGGTAGTGTGAAATGATAGAGAATCGATAATCTAGTTAGGTGATTATTTTCTATATTAAGATAATTAAAAGTTTAATTGATTAGGAATATTTTTTAAATAAAATTTAGAACAATAAGTAAATCCTAAAATACTTAATGCTTGCATTAATGGTGGCATACCTAAAAATCAATTAAATTACAACCACTCTTTTGATTAAACTCCTAGCATGGAGGAAGAAAAATAACTGATAATAAAGTGGAAAATTTACTCTAGCCAAGTGGAGAGAGGTACAATTATTGCATGCATCATTTTGGTACAATTAGAGAGAAACGAAGAAACAATACAGGGTATTAAGGAAAATAAAACTACAACCACTCTTTTGATTAAACTCCTAGCATGGAGGAAGGAAAATAACTGAGACTTAAGTGGAAATTAAATACTCTAGCCAAGTGGAGAGAGGTATAATTATGGCATGCATCATGTTGGTACAATTAAAGAGAAACAAAGAAATAATACGGGTTATGAAGGAAATTTTTGAGGGAAAAAGGGCACGAATTTCTTGTGGAGGCGACTAAGATTTTGGAAAGGAGAAGGAAGGAAAAAGAAATCATTTGGAGCAAAGTAATTATCACCAGACCATATGTGTATTTCCTTCTTATGCTTATCTAGTTAAGTATTTAATTATTCTATGCTTTTGTAAAAGATTAAAAAGGTTGTCGTATGGAAAAGATAAAAGTTTATTTTACTTGAATGTAAACCTCCTTATGAAATACTACTGAATAATGCTCTGCTACTTGAGTTATTTCATAGGCTTTTTATAACCTTTTTCATATATTTTTTGTAGCTATTAGCATAAATATTTCTCGTAGATCCATTCATATGCTCATTGTTGTGCATGTCTTTATGCTTTCTATCTCACTCCAATATGAATCCTATATTATATATACTTTATGTTATTAATATGTAATGTATGTGTATATATGTATACGTGTACATATAAACATAGATATACATACACAATGTGAAGCAAACCCTAAAAGAGCTAAATACCAATTAAATCAACTATTTAATAGTGAATGAGTAATCCAAAGTTGCATTATGGATGTTTGATGTATACCAAATCATAAATATAATTGTTGGTATTTTTAGAATCATAATCATAAGACCATGAAACTATCATAAAGAGACCTAGCTAATATTTTTTAAGAAGCCAACAATATGAGTTGGATTTACTTACCATATTGATATAAAGAATCTAGTGGCATCTAGGCAGGATGATAGATGGGAGGTAGAGCTAGCCTCAGGGGCTAAGGTGTCAGTAGATCATGTAGTTTGTGATTGTTTTTTATGACTTGGAGGCTTGACTAATTTAGTTGACCTTCACGTCACACCATTAGGCTCCTATGGAGTGGTTTTAGGCATGGATTGGCTTGATGCACATCAAGCTAAGATAGATTGTCGTCGAAAGGCGGTTGAATATGTGGATGACCATGGTATAGTAGTGGTGATTATAGGGGTAAGAGGCCTATTTCCCTTTGTATGATATTTACTATGCAGTTGAAAGGGTGTCTGCAAAAGGGATGTCAGTTAATTGCTATCACCCTCAAGGATATGGATGAGGAGATGACAAAGATATCTTTGGATGACCATCCCATTCTTAAGGAGTTTACTAATGTTTTTCCTTTCAATTTTCTTGGTATGCCACCCCTTCAAGAGATTGATTTCCATATAGACTTGGTACCAGGGGTTGAGTTGATATTGAGGGCACCTTACAGGATGAATACACATGAGCTCAGTGAGCTTAAGCTACAGTTAGAGGAGTTGCTAAAGAAGGGTCATATATGTCTGAGTGTCTCACCTTGGGGTGCTCCTATCATCTTTGTTAAGAAGAAGGACAAATCCCTTTATCTTTACATAGATTATAGATAGTTGAACAAGGTGATGATCAAGAATAGTTACTCACTCCCAAGGATCAATGATTTGTTTGATCAGATGTAGGGAGTTAGAGTGTTCTATAATGATGTTACATAAATATTAGTGTGGATTATGGTTACTATTAAAGTTAATAATATTAAGAAGGTTAACATACAAATTAATTAGGAGTCAACATTAACTATAACACAAGGAAAAATCGCAGGTTAGCAAATACAAGCATAAACTTAAACTAATCCTAAATTACCAATAAAGAACAATGGAATTAAAGCATAAACAAAAGAAATATCTCACCAAACTCTCATCCATTCCATGAATCACATTCATTGCAATTCTTCATTTTGTTGTAGTAAAGATGCACTCAGATTTCTCTTAAGTATGCAAATATGGCCTATTGATAATGATTAGCAAAGCATCAAATATTCTTAAAGTTGCTTCCAAAAAGTATAAATATTTTGGGAGGAGTAATAATGATGAAGGTAAAGTCAATTTATAGAAAATTGATTTTTGAATGACTGGCTTATATTCAAAGATAAATTGACGATCATGATTAAAAGATATGACATGCATTACGATTAGGGTTAGATCAGTGCGAGTGAAAAAGCATAAATGATGGAGATTAAATTAAATAATAAATTAATCTCTAGTGGAAACTAGAAGAATAATGATCACATATAAGATAAAGATTGAAAACTAATAGAAGATGAGAATAAATTAATTAAATAATTAAAGTTATTTAATTAGTAAAGGTTTGCACATAAAAGATAAGAATAAATCTAGATAACAAGCTAATTAACACATAAAATTTGTCTATTAAAGATAATCAGATATTAAATCACTAGATAATTGAATGATCAAATTAAATCTAGAGATAAGTGATAAATGACTAATTAGATAACAAAGAGATTATCTAATCATAGAGGAATATGCCATGGATAAACCTTTTTATGAATTAAATAATAATTTAATTCAACACTTGAGATTTTAGGATTAAATTAAATAAATAAAAAAGTATTTAGTTAAATGGAGAAAAGTCTAAGGAATAATTAAATAATTTAAAATGATTATTTAATTATAGTTGAAAGTGTCATAAGAATAAATTAAATAATAGTTTATTTAATTTTAGAGAGAGGATAGATTTAATTAGTGACGTAATTAAATTTATTTAATTAATCAAGAAAGAATAAAGGTAAGAATGAATTAATTAAATAATTAAAGTTATTTAATTAATAGAGGACATACGACTTTAGAAAATAATTAAATAATTAACATTATTTAATTATAAGAAATGAAGATGTAAGAATTTATGCAAAAGTTAAGAGTCACAGGCCTAGGACAATATTTGGTGTCTACAGTTTTCCCCTCTTTGATACAATGCTATTTATCACATTGTGTCGAAGAAAATCCGTCAAAACCTGCCCCAATGATTGCAAGATAGGGTAGTGCCCCCTCAAAAGAAATTTACAATTTTTTCAAAAAATGTCAAAAAATTTAAAATTTTTTCTGAAAAGTCAATTTGATGTCTAGTAAAGTGATGGTGAAGTCATTTTTGATTTTCGTGAAGTTTAGAGTGTTTGACGATGTTTGAAACATGACAAAAAGTGACTCTAGTTATAAGCCTAGGGCAAAAACCCTAATTTTGATGGGAGTATAAATAGGAAATTGAAAATTTTGGGTTCATTTTGCACTTTGAACCTTGGAGATTTGGAGCTCTGACTGAAGATGGAGCGAGTTCCTTTCCGTGAGCAACAAGGCCTAAAAATTTCGTATGTTCAAGCAGCTGAAGGGTACAAGAGATCTAGTAAGTCGCTTCGAATCTACTTGGTCAATTTTTATTTTCACGCATTTTTAGGCGATATTTAATTTTAGTAGCCAGTTGTGTCGCATGGCAAAAGCCACAAATGTCTGCACATTGTACATATTTGCATGTGAAACGATGCAATCGATGTCAACTTGCCTAGGGTAAGCTAGTTTTTTTAAATTTTGTGATGCAATTGTTAATATGCAATGCATATGCGGGTTGGTTAACCGTATTCGCGTATGCGTGACACAATTGTCTGTGGTTGTGTGCGATTGTAAAATTGTATGTCATAATTGCTCATAAGTGACACAATTGTTGTAGTGGTTTGCAATTGATTTGGGGGTTCAACATAATTATTCTTATGCAACACATATGTTAATGTGTGTCGTAATTGCAGAAAGAATGATGCATTTGAAATTAAGCAACACAATTGACTGGAAAAAATTTCAACCTAGGTGATGGTAGGGAGTCATCATTGTCACAATCCCTACTCATTTAATTTCTTAATGTCAACCCAGGGGTGTCTAAAGCTATTTGTGATAAGAGTTGGATCAATTTTTGGGGGGGTTTTGGTGGTTTTGGCTCGATTAGGAGCGTTTAGGAGTTATTTTTACTTTTTCGGGAGTGTTTCTGTACTAACCTTCTATTCCTGATTTATTCTAAATGACCTTAAAAATGGAATTTAAATAGAGAGATTTCGTTCTAGGACAATTTCTAGATTACGAGAGAATGGAAGATTAACTTAGTCTAATTTGCTAAATTTTGAAATCTATTTAAAACTTAATGAATTGCTTGAAAAATAAACTATTCCATTCTTCACTTACTAAATTGACAAGTAACTGTTCCTCTTTGCACAAAATCCATTAAAATGATAATTTAGACTATCTTAGATATGCAAACGATTTTTAAACTAAGAAATAAACTACAGGAAGTAATTTAATGGAACAATGTAAAAATAGTAATAGAATGTAACTTTGATCTAGAATATCTTTCAACTCACAATAGATGAAATGATTCCAACTTGAAATAACACAAAAAATGAAACATAGCAGTGATAAATGAATCTTAACAACTAATAGGATCACCTCATCCAGAAAGTGTGCTGAAAGAATCTTAACATGGATTTAAGATCAACTTCCTTCTTATTTCCAGAGAATGTGCCCAGATAGGGACGAAATACATAAATAATTCTAACTTAAAAATAGAAGGGAAATTACATGAGAAAGATCAAAAACTTGATACGATCTAACATCCAATTGCATTGGGTCTGGATATAAATATCCGTCTTTATTTTAAAAACAACAGATAGGTGATAAACTTAATTCAATTCTAGTCTAAAAGATATTCTGGTGCACAGGAGTAAAGTTGGAGTGGATCCTTGTATTTACCTTTAGTTGCATTGAATTCCAGATTTGTGAACTGGATGTGCTTTTGTTGGAGCTTGAGTTGTAGTTGGCAGAGTCTTCATTCAGCATGATGAGTCAAAATGAGATCATCGGATAATAACTCATTTAAGGATGAGTCACAAACAATCCAACCATTCATCACTTTTAAAACAAAATCAATTATCATTTGGCTGAGAAATAAATATTAGTTCCAGTTGCATAATGGTGCACATATTATAAAACATTCATAAGTTTAATCACCATATTTAATCATGCATATAACAAAAATAATAATTTACATTAACCATTCATAATCTAAGTCTTTATACCTCAATAAGTTCATAAATGCATACATAAAGGAAATATTATGAGTTTTAAAGCCAAATATAAAGTATTAAAAAGGTAAAAACTTAATGATTATGAGGTCTGTACTGGGCCTCATCATTCTCCCCCTCCTTCTTTTAACCATGCCCTCATGGTTTATGAACTAGATAGAATATGAATTCCCTTATTGAGTGTTTCCATCCATAGGGCATAATCAAAAACTCCTCCTCTGTACTCTATTACAATTCTTTCAGACATAAAAAATCCATTATTCTTCTCCAATTTATCATACCAGGACTTGAGAACTTCAGACGGTATCTAAGAAGGTGCATTTATCTTAGGGGAAAGCATGATGATTATAGGCATCCTGAATCTCATACCAACCCAAAATTCTTGTTGTTGATGTATTAGATTGATAACATGCCTCACCTGTGTTAAACTCCATCTGATATTATTTGGTGATATTGGCTCTCTTCTTTTTAATGGGTTTGGAAGTGATTTGAATCTTTCTTCACATGCCTACAAAGCTATAGGAGGTAGGTTTCCTTCAATATCTTGAAAATTTGCAATGCTTTTTAACAAATTAGTGACATAAAGAGGAGTCACATCATTAAGCCTTGCAATGGACCTGAATCTTTTGATGTAGAAAATTGATTCTGGATACTCTGGTCTCATTGTTAACCCATATGTCTACTAATTTTTTTTGTATTCCTCCATTCTGTCAGACCATTCAACATGATTCTTCAATAATGAAACAAAGGATTTGATTTGAAGTTCACCTATATGGACATTGAGTAGTGATTCATCAATGTTTCCCATGAGGAATCCATGCTGGAAAAATTCACACATTTGATTTTGAATATTTGGATAACTATTGAAATAACAATCCATGAAGTCATAATCTAACTAGAAGTCAGTAGGCCTTTTTAGCACAATCTGGTTCAATTTCCATTTTAGGAACAACTCTCTAAGAAACAATCCATATACCCCAGAAGGTTTCCTGGTACAAACTAAGGCATATGAAATATCTATAGTTTTGATTACCCTTTCCTCAACTTCTTCATTTTCCTTTGTAACTTTATCCAATTTTTCTTGGAGTTCCTTATTAAGTTGTTTGTATTTCATAGCTGTTAGGGAGATGTATCTAGGTCCTGTTGTTTGTTCCTTATGCTCTTCTTTAGGTGGAGATAGAAGTAATAACATGTTGTTGAGAAGCCGTGGCTATACCTTTTCTTTTGTCTCAGTCTTTATTTCCAACTTTGTTTTCAACCTCTAGATCTCTCTATCTTTTTGTTCATTCTAAATGGTCATTTTGGTAAGATTCTCTTCTATTTCCTTTAGTTGTGAAAACAATTGATTAACTTTCTTTTCAAACTGTTATTTCAACTCATTAGTTTCTATCTGAAATTTTAATGTTTCCTCATCTTTTTTCTTTAATTGCTCTTCTAATATTAAATTCTCCATTTTAAACTCTTCTAACTCTTTTTCTAATCTGGACATTCTAAGAGCAGCTTGAATTTCTTCTTCTTTTTCCTCCAAATTTTCACTATCAGAATGTTTTTCTTCTTCTTCTATGGGTTATTTTCCTTCACGATGGATAATTGCTTCTTCATTATATGGGGCCGTTTCCTCTTGTTGAATTTGAATATTTGGCATTTCAGTTACCTAAAAAAATTATATACTTGGTATTTCAACTTCATGTTCAATCCCTATATTTGACATATCAGCATCTTGAAAAGGAGAATTAGGAGTTGAAAAATTAACATCCTGAACAGGGGAATTAGGAGCTGACAAATGCTCTTCTGGAGGAGTACATTTTGGACTTTGCATTGGAGGTTGTGACCCTCCTTCTTTCTCCGATTCCTCCCTTTCAGGCTCCATTTCTTTCAACACTTCCTTTTCAGGTTCCTCTTTTTCATGTCATTTTTTTCAATTTCCTCTCCCCCAGATTCATCAAGATTGATGGTGGGAGGAGTCTTCTCGGATTCTAACTTTTCTTGTTCAATTTTTTGTGTTTGTGACTTGGTTTTTCTTTTGGATTTTTCAATCTTTGCAGTTTTCCTCTTGTTAGAACTTTTACTCTTAGTATGAAAACCCTTTAAGGTTTTCTTTTCCTCTATTTTTCTCTTCTGAGAACTTTTAATCTTAGTATCAAAACCCTTTGAGGTTTTCTTTTCCTTTATTTTTCTCTTCTTTATTGAAACAGAGCTTTCTAATTTGTGCTTCTTAGTTTTCCCTTATTGGTTTAACTAGGTTTTATGTCAAAACCTTAGTTTTTCTTTTCTTTGTCGGAGTAGAACTATCTGGTTTTTTCTTTTTAGGTCTACCAATAGGTTTAACTAGGTTTTTTTTAAACCTCATTTTTCTTAATTTTAAGTGATCTGCTCTTAGACATTCTAGGTTTTTCTTCTTTACAATAATTCAACAAAAAATTCTCCATTCCTCTTCCCAGTTAGATTTTTGCATGAAATGATGCTTAACTATTAAATGCATTAGACCATGATGTGTCACTCTATTTTCTTTTTCCTTACATTTAACAACCATTTCAGTAAGTTGAGAAAAGAGAAAAGCAGGCAGATTAACCCATACTTCAGGTTTAGTTGCATCGTGTCAAACATGAGTGGTGGCCCTAAAATGGTGGCAAATTGACCCTCACAGGTGAAAAAATTCATAATACAGAGTGCAATGGATGCCCAGGGTTCCTGCAAATTTGAAAGTTGAGGTTGAATAATATCACCTTCTACTAGAATTCCAGATAAAGCATTGATTACAACTATGGATACTTCAATGGGTTCTCCTCTAACCATAGTGAAATTGATGTGGAAGTTTTTGATAAACTCCAGCACTATATCCCATTCATATCCTTCATATTTTAGGATGAAATCTAACCATCCAGCTTGTTGTAAATACCTCCTTGGTTCAACATCCAAGGTTATCCCCTTCGGTTCCACCATTCTTTTGTACCCCATTCTTATAAAACTCTAAAACTTCAAAAGCTCAAAGATTATCAACAATGTCAAAAACAATTTCCAGAAATGGGAATTCTCTTATGTTTTTGAAATGGCGGCGTTCAATTCCTTTCAAAATGAATGACGAGATATCATAGTGAATGCAGTATTAACTGCATGTACTTTGCATGCCTATTATGTCTCATCAATATACTGACAACATGTCATGTATGTCTCAATCTTATTGCCCATCACTTCGCCTTGAAAACCATCTTGTCATATTTATTACCCAATTAAGTAATAAGATTTTCATTTGTACATTCAAAACAAATTATATTTGGCTTTTCAAACAATCATAATTTAATCCATTAAGCATACTTTATAAACTATAATGAATGTACTTTAGATTTCAAAAAATGCCTAGTGATATAAATGCTTACCTGTCAGTGATGGAAATTTCAAATGATGGTGAATAATAGTAATACATGTCCACTTAAGCTGTACAATCTGCAACAAAATATGATCTTAATAAAATCAACATTAATTAATGCATAACACGCTGAGCTCAACCCTTGTGGGAGCCCACTTGTTTCCACGTGTTAAGTCATTAATTTTTGAATTTTAAATTAACCCTATACCTGCACATTTACACAAATGTATTAGTAATAAAAATAAAGTTGAAAAGCTTATGACAGTACATGATCATTCCTTCGGGCTCCTGATTTTCATGAATTATCATAGTTAACATTTGAAAATATTTTCTAGTCTGATTCATCAATAGTAACCAATTAGAAGAGATCGGGAGCAATCAAGAGTTAGTATGAAAACTTCAATCATTTGGACCTCCCTCAGATTAGGCATGATCAGGAGCTATTATGAGCTATGAGGAATCCATGCTTTACTTTTCATTTTGATCAAGCATGATCATAAGCTCTTTTTCCTTTTCTTTTTTTTTCTTTTACCTTTTCTGCAAAGTAAACTACCATTTTTGGTTTTCAATTTACTTTGTTTATTTATAGCCATCAATAATGGATCTAAGGATTGATCATTTCACCAAAAGAAGAAAAATATTCCTTAGTAAAATGCTCAATTTTTGCTTGAATCTCTATGATAAATTCCTCCTTTGATGCTGGTTTATGATAAAGCTTGAGCCTATGCCCATTTACCAACATTATTTTTCTCTCAGCATCTATGGGTATTAATTGAACAACTCCATTGTCAAATACTTGTGCAATTTCATATGGCCCAAGCCATCTTGTATGTAACTTGCCCTTAAATTCCTGAAACCTTGAATCAAAAAACAAAGCCCAATCACCTATAGTAAATTGCTTACTACGAATATTTTTATCATGCCATTGTTTCCTCTGGGCTTGAATGATTTCAGTTTGGTGCAAAGCTTCAGTTCTCATCTCATCTAACTTGTTCAATTGCATTATTCTATTCTTATGTGCTTCAGTAATATCTATCCCCACATTCACAACTGTTCTAAGTGTTTCTAATTCAAACTCAATAAGAAAGATAGGAGTTTTTCCATAAACCAACTCATATGGTGAAAATCTAGTAGTTGTCTTCCATGTTGTATTGTATGCCCATACAACTTCAGTTAACCTATTAGACCAATAATTCTTCCTAGATGAGACTATTTTTGTGAGAATATTTTCTAGTTCTCTATTGGTCACCTCTGCTTGTCCATTTGCTTGAGGATGATAGGGCGATGATTTCCTATGTTGAACTTGATATCTTGCTAGAAATACCCGAAGCATCACAAACATGAACAGTGGCCCTTGATCTGACACAAGTTCTTTAGGTGCTCCATATCTTTCTAGAATATTCTTGTATATGAAATTTGTAACTTTCTCCTCCTTAGCAGCTGGCAATGCTTTGACTTCTACCCATTTTGTAACATAATCAGTACATACCAGTATGTAATGATTTCCCTTAGATGGAGGATCTATTGGGTTGGCAAAATCAATACCCCATTTTTCAAATGGTTCAAGTGATACTTGTGTTTGTAATGGCATCTCTATTGATCTTTTAGGTCTCCCCATTCTTTGACATTGATCACAATGTTTGATGTAATGAGATGTATCCTTAGTCATAGTAGGCCATAAATAGCCTGCTCCTAAGATCTTATGCACTGTTCTTATTATGGAGTAATGTCTTGCTCCTGGTTCATCATGACATGCCTTCAATATATCATATAATTTAGTTTCTTGCACACATATTTGCATTACATGATCTGGGCACATTTTAAACAAACAACCATTAATCCATTCAAATTGAGAGCTTTCCTAATCAACCTTTTTTTTTCTGTTTTGCTAAAAAATAAGGACATTTCTCAGTTACTAAGTAATTGCAATGTTAGCAAACCATGTTGACTGAATAGATATTGTAAATAGATGTCCATCAGGAAATGCATCTTCCACAGGCTCATTATTACCCTGCAAAACCATTCTTGACATAAATTTAGCTACAACATTATCTCTACCTAGCTTATCAATGATGGTTATATCAAATTCCTGTAGTAATAACAACCATCTAATTATACATCCTCCCACCATAGATTTATTCATAAGATAACGAATAGCTACATGGTCAGTATGCACAAATTTTTTATATCCAGTGATATCATGTCAAAATTTGTTTATAGAAAACACAACCGCCAAGAATTCCTTCTCAACAGCAGTGTAGTTTAGTTCTGTTGGATTGAGGTTTTTGCTTATATAATATATAGTATGCATTGCTCCAGATTCATCCTTCTACCCAAGAGCTACTCCTATTGCAAAGTTAGAGGCATATGTATTAATGTGAAATGGTTCACCCCAAATTGGACTAGCAATGATGGGTGAAGTTGTTAAAGCATGTTTGATTTGATCAAATGATTCTTGACAAGATGAATTCCACAAAAAATTAGTCTTTCTTCAACAAACTAAAGAGTGGACCTGCAATTTTACTGAATCCCTCTATAAACCTTTTGTAATAACCAGAGTGTCCCAGAAAATTCCTTACATCTGTTTGAATTTGAGGTATAGGTATTTGCAAAATTATTTCAACTTTCTTTGGGTCAACTTTAATTCCTTCTTTTGAAACATGATGACCCAAGACAATTCCTTCTATCATCATTAGAAAAATCTTCTCATGATTTAATGACATTCTATGTTCTTTACATCTATTTAGGACTTTGTCTAGAATTTCCAAAGACTCCTCATAAGTTTTTCCATGGACTGTGAAATCGTCCATATAACCTTCTACACATGTTGTTAGGTTTGCAAAAATAGCGAGAACATGTTGAAAGTTTGCACGAGCATTACATAATCCAGAAGGTAGAACCCTATAAGAAAAATTACCCCATGGACATTTAAATGTCATTTTCTCTTGATCCTCCAAAGCTACCTGAATCTGGTTGTAGCCACTAAACCCATCAAGAAAGGAAAAATAACTACTTCTAGATAAATTGTCCAATACCTGATCTATGAAGGGTTATGGAAAATAATCTCTCTTTGTAGCCTTATTTAGTTCTCTATAATCTATACACACCCTCCATTTCCCATTTTTCTTAGGTACAATGACTAATGGAGATCCATTTATTGTCTGAAATAGGATAAATGAATCCTACCTGGAGTAATTTTTCTATCTCTAATTTCATAAAGTCTCTTAGAGCAGGGTTGATTCTTCTCTAAGGTTGTCTTAAAAGTTTGACATCCTTAGTATAGATATGGTGTGTACATATGTCTAGATGGATTCCTCTCATATCCTTATAATCCCAAGCAAAGGCTCTTGTATTTTTCTCTAGAATTCCTTTTAATCCTTCTTCTTGTTTCATTACTAGAGAACTGTTGATAAGTAGAGGTTTATCATCTTAAACTAGGATTTGTTTTGTCTTTTCCTGAAGATTCGAGGGGTCACCAATTAAAGTTTTCAAAGGACAAGGATGTGGTAGAAGTTGATGGAGTAACCGATTCTCCTTAGGTTTTGTGATATTAGCAAAAGGACAACATGATGGAGTTTCAGAATTACTACATTCTCCCAGATCTTCTTCTTTTATGTTTACAAAATCTTGATATTCCTTAGCATGCTTAGCCAAGGTCATCATTGCAAGGCCCCTTATTTCCTCATCTTTAGAATCAGGATCATCAATCTAGATTTGATTATTAGATGTTAAAGATGGTTTGGCTGGTGGATACAGAGTCACTTCTTATTGTTTCATCCCATTAGAAATAGTCATACTACCAGATTTTTAATCAATGAGTGTAGCAATTGTTGCTAACCACGGTCTCCCTAAAATAATAGGATAGCCTCTCTTTCTTTGTTTAGTTTGTAAAACAAGCAGATCAATAGGAAAATCCCAAGTGTCAATAGTGATAATGACATCTTCAAGAATTCCTTCAGGTTTTGCAATTGATTGGTTAGCTGATTGTAGAATTGTAGTTGTTGGTTTAACATTCACAATCCCTATCTTTTCAACTATTTCAGTAGTAATAACATTAATGGCAGCTTCCAAATCAATAAGAACATTCTGAATTTCAATACCATTAATGCTAAGGGTAACCACATGACTTCCTAGATCACCATACTTCTATGGAATTAACTTCCCTGATAGGACATCAGATAACTTTCCTCCAACTTGAATTGTGGGGGCAATTTATTTTTCCTTCCTGGTGTATTAACACATAGAGATTTAACTACCTAGTTGATCTTTGGAATATCATGAATACCCTTTAACCGAGGAATTTCAATTTTTATTTTCTTAAGCTCATCAATAATTTGAGGCTCAATCAAATCATCATTTTTACCAACTTGTTCAAGCAATGGTTCTTGATGATGTAACAATGGAAAATTTCTATGGTTCAGTAACTATAATATGCAGAACATAAAAACCCAAAGTAGGTAATGGAGTGCAAAGGAATAGATGAACAATCTCATAGATTGTCTTCATCCTCCATGACTAACCTCCATTACACCTTCTTAATTTGTTGAATATGATTTGTTTGCCCTCAGATTTGTGAAGAGCAAGCCAATAGAAATGACAAGCCCTAAGCAAATATTGAAGGATTTGAAATGACCTAGATGCAAACTATGCCCTACTGCAAATAGTAAACATCTTCAATCTCTAAGCTAATATCAAATGAAAACCTAGATATACTATGATAACAATGCTAAAATGAGAAACTATGAAAATGCAAGATGATTACAGATGTCAATGATGCAAGATAATCAAAACATGAAAGTGTAAGATGTGTGTGATAAGAGATTTCTAAAATATGACAATGCAAGATGTCCAAAATGAGACCAAAATTGCTCTTTTATAGAAGATGCAATTTTGTGTGAATGGCCAAGATTGAAAGTTAGTAAATGCCCTAGAATCAATGGACGAGATTCAATAAAGCAACCCACAATTAGGGTTAGGGCAACATTAGGTCAAATTCGAAATAAAGGGTCAAGATTGATTCTTTAGAGAATCAAATCAATGGCTGACAATGCATGTGACAAAAGATTCTGGGCACGGAAAACAGAGTCGTTGGGGAATTAAATAATTTATTTAAAATTATTTAAATCAAGAGGGAATGTTGACTTTTTGAATTAAAAACTATTTTAATTCAAAAAGGGGTGGAACCATGTGACAGTAAATAATTTAAATTAAATTATTTACTTAAAAAGAGGGAATTTATAAAGGGGGACTTATTTTAAATAATATTTATTTAAAATGAGCACAATAAAAGAGGGGAAATTAAATAATAATAAAATTATTTAATTTAAGTGCTGGGACTTATTTTAATCAAATAATAAGATTTAGAAGAAATTAAATAATAAAAGGTTATTTAATTTAGGTGGAATATTAAATAATAGAGATATTATTTAATATTTAGAGGAATGTGATAAATGAAATCTTTTAAGTTACATATAAAGATTTAATTTAAAGTTTAGGAGAGGACCAAATTAAATAAATAAAATTTATTTAATTTAAAGAGAAGAGGCTAATGAATAATTAGATAATTAAACATAATTATTTAATTATAGTGGGAGGTGGATTAAATAAATAAGAATTTATTTAATTTTAGGAAGAAGAGGATTTAATTAGTGACATAATTAAATAAATAAATAAAGTTATTTATTTAATAATTAGGAAGACATAAAGGGTTAAAATAATTAAATAAATTAATAAATTTATTTAATTATAGGAAGACTTTAGACAATTAGTGATGCATTAGATAAATAAATAAGAATTATTAATTTAATAATCAAGAAGAATAGAGGGGACATGAATTAATTAAATAATTATGAATTATCTAATTAATAGTTGAAAGTGAGTTAGGGACATAATTAAAATGTCCTAATTAGGGTTAGAAGAAGAGCCTGTGGGTCTAGGTCATTTTTATGTATCTACATTTGCCCCGCTTTGTCATAATGCAGCCTGTTGTATTGTGGCAAAGAAAATAAGTCAAACATATGCCCCAGTGCAAAATAGGATGAGGAAGAGTGACGAGGAAGGTTGCAGTATGCCCCCTCGGGAGGACAAACGGGTTCCAAGAACATGGGTGTGCTCTCGAAATGAATGAGAAGACTAGAATACGACGAAACAAGAAAGTGTTAGTAAAAGATATAGATGATGATATGAATGCAATGCCTATATGATATGCATGTTAGTTCCTAGATCAAATCTTCAACGTTTACCATAGGACTTTAATATTTATTGCTCTTTTAATCATCATTGGGTAGATTATTGTAATGGCCAACAAACACCATGATATGATATAAATCAAGATGTGTAAGGTCGTACCATCACATAAGACAAGGAGTTACAGAAAAGGATGATCATGACTCATACTAAGAGCGTAATTTGCCCCAGTCATTTTGTCATAACCAACCGCAAGTAGGAAAAGACAAGAACAAACCATGAAACGTCACTACTTCTCTAAATCCTGTTTCTAGGACATCCTCGAGAAACTAGTAACATGATTGCCAAAATAACAAAAATAATGCCACCATCATGATACATCGTTGTTTTTCTAAATCTCGTAGTCAGGACATCACTGAGAAACTAGTAACATGAGTGTCAAAAGACAAGACAACGTCATGAGACATCGTTGTTTCTCTAAATCCTGTTGTCGGGATCTCGTTGAAAAACTAGTAACATGATGAAAAGGCTAAAGACAAGTGCCAAGTATTTGCCAAGTGTTTTAAGATCAAGGTTGCCAACTGTCGAGTGATATCAAATTCAGGAAGGACACATCCTGAATGATGTTGATATCTAGGAGATTGATTCTCTGAGTTTAGGAGAATCCATCAAAATGCCAGATGATGAGGATAATGCTTAGGAAGGACGCATCCAAAAGCATAAAGAAATGACGAGAGTTTCTCTTCAGAAGGGCACATTTGAAGAAGAACCCCAAAGTTTTGCCAGGTTCAATTGCCTTGATAGAATTTGATTACATGTCATTGCTGATATGCTGAATTGATTGAGATTTGCTGATGAAATAGATGGTTTATAGATTGCTTGCTCGGAATTGATGGAAGATTTTGCTTGATTTGAAGAAAACTTGACGTGTGTGAAAATATTGTGTTATGAACCCTAATGGACTGACCTAGTGTGGCCTCGGGGGCTCATCGATTGATGGCCTTACCTACATTGTGCACTTAGAGACCTCATAGTTCGACATGACCAATGATGTTGTCCAAAGGACAAAATTTTGAATCATGATTTTATTGTGACAAACCTAGGAGGACTAACCTAATGTCTCGGGGATTCAAAAATGAATCTTGCCTATGTAGAAAATGTGTAGAGACAACGTAGTTCGAACGAGGAGGAAGACTGACAAGACTCAATGATGAATTTTTTGAAGATTTTCTGATATTTTGACATGTTTTTTCATTTTCTTAGGACATTTTTCAAATTTTTAGGTCTTTTCTCAGGACTTTATATGATTTTTAGGATTTTTTTAGGACTTTTTCAAATTTTAAAGATTTTTCTAGACTTTTTACGAATGTCAGATCATGTGTGACACCCACTGCAGTTACATGATAAAGGTCTTGCCCCCAGATAGATCGAGGACTACCCGAGTCTAGTGATATGGAGAAATGCGGATACAAGGCCAAAGGCATGGATATGCAAGGGATGATGTCAACCAAATGGTAACCATGGCCAGAATTGATAGGACTTAGGATGAATGTCGTGAATGCCTGGTTGTTGTGATTATGGAAAGTGGACAAGGGTCGATTAGAGTGACAATAGATGACCGAGCAACAATCAACTACACATGGTGCCTATTTGCCAGGTTTTCACCATGGTACCTATCCAAAGTGCCTATTTACCAGGTTTTCACTATTGGATGAATTTATTTCTCTTTACTATTTTTGCCATTGTTTTGATTTTTTTTTTTTTTTTTGGTGTCACCAAGACATCTGTTTGCTAGATTTTCATCAAGGGACAAATTTTTCTATTTTTCAATTTTTTTGTATTTTTAGGTTTTTTGCCAAGTTCTTTGATGCTATGTGTAGAACTTTCTTAGATGTAAGCTATTGATAGGCTCTGTCAACTATTCTCCATTAGGTGTGGCCAACTGATAAGCTCTAGAACCAAATGCGGCAGTAATAATGTAAGGACCAAGCCAATTAGCCTCGAATTTTCCAGGCTTTTCACAGTCAACCTGATTTCTTGGGTTCTGCATTAGGACTAAGTCACCAATTTCAAATTTTCTTACCATGACTCTTTCATTGTAGCTTCGGCAAAGATGATTTTGATATGCCTGTAAGTGATTTAAGGAATTTTGTTGCCTTTCTTGTAACATTTCTAGCTCATGCAGGCGAGACTATTTGTATTCTTCATCATCAATCATTCCTTTCAATGAGACTCAGAGAGAAGGAATTTTGACCTCAATGGGCAATATGGCCTTAGATCTGTAGACCAAGGAAAATGGAGTGGCTCTAGTTGGTGTGCAAATGTTGGTTCAATAGGCCCATAAAGCAGGATTGAGTTGTAAATGCCAATCCTGACCAGCATTATTGACGGTCTTCTTCAAAATGCAAAGAATTTTTTTATTTGATGCCTCAGCTTGATCGTTACCTTGTGGGTAGTATGGGGTGGAGAAATGGTGTTGGATGTGGAATTGTGAGTAGAGTTCACGAACGTCTCGATTTTTGAATGGACTATCGTTATTTGTGATGATGGATTATGGGACACCATACTGGCAAATGATGTAATTCAAAATAAACTTGGATATTTGCTTACCAGTGATGTAGGTGAGAGGGACGGCTTCAATCCACTTAGTAAAATACTCAGTGGTGGTGATTATGAATTTGTAACCATTAAAGGAGGATGGATGGATATTTCCCATGAGGTCGAGTCCCCATTGTGTGAAAGGCCATGGAGAAGTGATTGGTCTCAATTCCTGTGCAGGTGCATGAATTAGGTCACTATGTACCTGGAATTTCTGACATGTTCTGACAAACTGAAGAGCATCCTTTTCTAATGTCGGCCAGTAGTACCCCAGTCTAGTGATCTTCCTGGCTAGCGTTGGACCACTGGAATGAGATCCGCATATACCCTCATGTACCTCGCGTAAAGTTGTTTGGGTTTCATTAGTGTTGAGACAGTGAAGAAGGGTGTTGTCAAAGCCACGACGGTATAGGGTGTCACTGACGATGGTATGTCTGGCAGCCTTTTGGATGAAGGATTTTCTTTGGTTGTTGGATAGGTTGGGTGGGAGGGTTTGGGATTTAAGATAGTCGTATATGTCCTGATACCAAGGTGAACTGGGACCAACAATCTCGCACACCATTTTTGACTCTGGAATATCATATGCAGGCATCAGCAGCTGTTCCACTAAGAATTCAAATTGTGACACATTCTTAGGGATGTCTAGGAGAGATCCAATGGTAGCCATTGCATCGACTGCTTTATTCTGTGTTCTTGGGATTTGTTCAAATGCAATCAATTTGAAATACATCAAGAAACTATCCACCATTCATTTATAGGGAAGCAACTTCTCATCTTTTGTGTCATAGTCATCATTGACTTGGTTGATGACCAACTGAGAATCTCCGAATACGAGCAATTTCTAGATTTTCCATTTAATTGCTATCTTGAGACCTGTGACCAATGCCTCGTATTCTGCCATGTTATTTGTACAAGGGAAAGTGATCCGAAATGATTTAGGAATTGAATCCCCTTGTGGTGTGATGAATAGGATGCTAGCTCCTGAGCCATGACCAATGTGGGACCCATCAAAGTATAGCTTCCATGGTAATGCAGGTTCGACATGAAAAATAGAATCATCATGAAAATCAACTACCAATGGGTAGGTAGCTTGGATTGGTGTGTCTGCAAGTTGATCGGCTATTACCTGACCTTTTATAGCCTTGCACTCCACATACTATATGTCATAGTCACTTAAAATCATGACCCACTTCGCCAAGCGACCTGTCAATATTGCAAGACTCAGGAGATATTTTAATGGGTCAATCTTTGCTATCAAATGTGTTTGATTACTTAGCATATAGTGTCTTAGTTTTTGCGCTGCAAAGATGACTGCAAGGCATGCCCGTTCAATGGTTGTGTAGTTGAGCTCATATCCAATTAATGTGTGACTGATGTAGTAGATGGCTCTTTCTTTTTCTTCATGGTCATTTTGCACCAATAATGCCCCTAGTGCATTTGTCATTGCGGAGACATACAGGATCAGCGGCTTGCCCTCAATAGGTGGCATCAACATTGGTGGTGTTAATAGATATTCTTTAATTTTGTCAAAGGCTATATGGCACTTGTCTGTCCATACAAAAGGAATACTTTTGCGTAACAGATATTGAAACAGTTGACACTTGTCTGCCAACTGTGCAATGAAGCGGTGGATTGACTGCAATCTTCCCTGTAGAGTTCTCAACTCACTAATTCCCTTTGGTGGTGGCATGTCTATGATTTCTTTTATTTTTGTTGGGTCGACCTCTATGCCTCTTTGTGAAACTATGTAGCCTAACAGCTTGTCAAAAGTGACTCCAAAGACACATTTCTTTGGGTTCAAACAAACCTTGTATTCTTCTAGCTGTTTAAAATTTTTATCCAGGACCCTGAGATGATCTTTCCTTGTCAATGATTTGGCCAAAAGGTCATCCACATAATCCTCCATGAGGATATCCATCATGTCATGAAATATTGTTGTCATGGCTCTTTGGTAAGTGGTGCCTGCATTTTTTAAGCCAAAAGGCATGACATTCCAATAGTACGTCCCCCATGGGCAAGTAAATGCCATTTTATGTTGATCTTTTGTTGTAATTCGGATTTGATTATACCTTGAGAAACCATCTATGAGGGATAACATCTCGTACCTAGCAATGAGATCCACAATCATGTCTATGTTTGGCAGACGGAAGTCATCCTTTGGACAAGCTTTGTTCAAATCTCTAAAATCCATGTAGATACGGATTGTCCATTCGGCTTCATGACTAGGACAATGTTGGAAATCCAATCAGCGTACTCTATTGACCATATGAACCTAACATCCAGTAATTTCTTTAATTAAGTTTTTACAAAGAGTGCAATCTGTGGATGCATTTTTCGCAACTTTTGTTTCACCGCCCTGATTCCTGGGATGAGAGGGAGATGATGTAGAACCAATTCAGGATCAAGGCCTAGCATGTTAGCATATGATCATGCGAAGTTAACTTTCCTGTCTGTGAAGAATTGTTGAAATTTGGGTTTTTCTTCTTCTGACAATGATGCAGCCAAGAGAATCATTTTGGGACTCTCTGGCGTGGCTATGTTAACTTCCATTGTGTCTTCAATGAGCATGGCTGATTTTTCTTGTGTCACGGGGAGAAAGTCCAATCCTCTATCCTTAGGCACCTCAAAGAGGTCTTCACCTTTGAATACGTCCTTTGTTTTTACTATTTTGCTGTCAAAAGGTGCCTTGCGGTTTTCACCTAAAGATGTTTCTCTTTTTGTCTTATTCACTGTATTTTTGTGACTAGAGGATTGCACAGTCTCCCCGAAGTAAGCCATACAATCTAGGTCAATAGAAAACCCTATTTTGTGATCTCCCCATTGTATGCCTTCTCTGAGCCCCATGAATTTTGCCATGGTTTCATCATTCTGAAACATGTCCATTACTGGTGGCTCTTGTTGGTCCCAGTCGATTAGTTGTGGATAGACAAGTGAAATCCCATTGTTGGTGTTGGTGAAGGATGGGGAAGATGCGGAGAGTGTGGCAACTGAAGCCTCAAGTGTGAAGGAAAATTTTTCAATTTCCACTTCCGTATCTGATGCAATGGATGGTCCATACTCTGAGTCAGATGAATCGAATTCAAAGTCATAATATGGGATAAAATTGTCAACATCGTGACTAGTGGTTGGCGTTTCAGAAGTATGGATAGTGGACTTAGGTAGGTTAGGTTCATGGGTGGGTTCAGGAATGGGTTGGGATGATTCAGGTATTGCCGATGACACCTTGTGTTCTTCTAGGTTCCAAGGAATGCATACCCATTCCTTATTTTTAGAATGTCGGTCAATGGGGTCTATGTTATATTCTTGGCAAAATCGTTCTTCAAAGGAAAGTTGGCCAAGTTCCAAGAATAGTTCATCAATGTCATAGTCACTGACTGTTTTGTCAAATCCCCATTCTCATTCATTTGAGTTAGTTTCAGTGAGGGTTTCTTTGCATGTCTCAACACTTTCTGTAGCCGTTATAACCTTATTTGAAAGTTCAAGAGTACGTTGATCGTTAGTTCCGACTTGGTCAAACGCTAACCCTATGTATCTTGGTCTTGTTGTCATGATAATAGGTTCCTGTCTTTCGTTGTTGTTCTTTCCAAGGCCACTTGTACTGTCGAAACCTTGGGCTTTGCATATGTCATATCCTTTTCCATAGAGATGTAACGGTAGTGGGGGTAACTCTATTGGGTCTTTGTAGATCCAGTTATCCATGTCAATAATGATTTCATTACCCATATTGCCCCACCATGTAATAACACTTTTTGGTGGCACCTTGAAAGTTATTTTGGGCTCTACTACAAAAAATGGTCTGCCATAGACCTTAGGTGGCTTCGGTATTGTAGTTATACAATAAGCCATATTTAATTTGAATTCCCCACAACCGAGGTCCTGGATCTAAAAGTCATTACTTGGGATGGAGACTGATGGAGATGGTGTGGTAGAAGAGGATGGAATGGATCATTTCATGAGTGTGGATGGGTCAATGTATTTGGATGAAGTGGAAGATGAGGCCTCCCGATTGATGGGTACCTGGTGCTCAGCAGTAGCTCGCAAGTTGGTGCAATATTGGAATGGATCAGGATCTCTTGGGATGATGATCTCAGTTCCATCAAAAGGGAATTTGAGGCACTGGTGGTATGTGGATGGAATGGCCTTTAAGGCATGAATCCATGGGTGGCCAAGTAAGATGTTGTAGTGTATATCATGATCCAGGACCTGGCATGTTGTATCTATGATGACGGGTCCTACCCAGAGCGCAATGGTAATGACGCCTTTAGAAGCGTGTTCTTCATCATCGTATGCCTTGATGATGATGCTCTTGCTAGCATCTACACATGCCTCAGAAAAACCAAGAGCTTTGACCAATTCGAGAGAACAGATGTTCAATCCTGCTCCACCATCTACTAGGACTCGTCTCACCTTATGTTTATGGACAAAGACTTCAATGTGAAGGGCATCATTATGTGATGGTTTAGGCGAGGAGTAGTCACTGTCTGAAAAGGTGATGTGATGAGGTGAATTTAGGTATCCGACCATAGTCGCAAAGTGGTTGACATCAATGTTGGTTAGAACAGATGATGTTTGTAGGACTTTATCCAAGATGGCTTTGTGTGCGGGTGAAATACAGAGTAGTTCAAGGATTGATATTTGAGCAGGTGTTTTATTTAGTTGCTCAATGAGGTTGAACTCCGGTTTGGGTGTTGACTGTCTAGCGGATGGACCAGGTATGGTGATCTTAGGTTGACGTGCCGAAGGACCTGGGATAGTGACCATTCCTTTACGCGTTGTCACATTGCATTTCGGGGCTTTTTTAATGGAAATGGTGTTAACACACTCATCTTCATTAGCAGCACGAAGATTGTTAATAATGGTACCACCGGGATAATTGTATGTAGAATGGGTAGTATTGTAGGCCAAACGGATGTGGTTGGCTTGATTGTTGGTATTTGTTGTGCCAGATGAGGAAGCTTTACCATGATCCTATAATGGGTTTTTGTGTATAGTATGATCCGCATTAGATGTGAAGGATTGACCACCTAGCTCGATGGTGTGGTTCTGAATGAGGTCTTCCACCAAATTTCACAATTGATGACAAGAGGATGTTTTGTGCCCTTTGGCACGATGGAAATCACAAAATGTGCTATCATCCCACCATGCTGGCTTGAATTGACCAGGGTTGTATGGTTTAGGGTCTTCCAATGTTATGACACCATTTTGAAGGAGTTTCTTCAATACAACTTCAATAGGCTCACCCAAAGGGGTGTATGTACATTTTGGGAATTATTGTTGTTGACGCAACCACCTTTGATTAGTTTAAGGAGGATTGCTTTGGGTAGCATTTGCAATTGGTTTTGGTCTAGTCACAAGTGTGTATTGATTTTGTACTCCTTTGATGGTGAGTACATGAACTGCTGTATTGATAGTTTTGGCATCAACCACACCGTCATTAGTGATATGCTTGTTCTTAACCCAGTATTTGGTTTTGTCGTTTGGGCTACTTGGGTTATTACTTGTGGTGGTGTTGATGGTTTTTCCACCATATTTCAATTTGCCTTTAGCGATTAAGGCTTTTTCAAGTTGGACACCTTTTTCAACAAGATCAATAAAAGTGGTGCAACAATGGATCTATAATCCATACCTTAGAGGTCCAAGGAGAGTTTGTACAAACATGGTTACTTTCTCCTTTTCGGGTATTTCTACCTGACACCTACTTGCTAAGGTTCTCCATCTTTGAAAGAATGGAATGAAAGTCTGTCCTACATCCTCTTGGGTAAGTCTGCATAAGGAGGCAATGTCAATGTCTGTGTCAATGTTATAGGCATAATTTTCAACAAATTTGTTTGCGAATTCGTCCCATGTTTTGATTCCTTTAGGCAATAGTGAGAACCACTCTAATGCATGACCTGCAAGGCTTCTTGAAAAGAGTCTCATGAGATAGGTTTGGTCATATGCAATGTCAATGCAGCTAGTGGTGAATTCTCTTATGTGTTCAATAGGGTTCGTCTTGCCTTTGTATTTAGGAAAATGAGGTAACACATATCCATGAGGAAAGGGTGGCATATACAAGGTTGTGTCAAATGGATATGCACACAAGTCATGTGACATGTAAGATTTTTTATTGGACTGTTGCAAGGTCTCTACTTGTGTTTGAAGAGCAACAAGTTGGAGTGTGAGTGCTTCCATAATGGGGTTGTTGGTAGCATCACACATGTTAGTGAGAGGTATGGATTGGTTTCCCACTTGTTGTGATGAGATGTGTTGGTTTTGAATGTGTTTTTGGTGAGCAAAGTGAGTGTTCTGATTGTGTGGTTGTTGAAAATGGGTGTATTGATGGGGATTATGTTGTTGTGTATGCACTTGTGTAGCATATGTGGGGATTTGAGATCTTGCCATGTTGGATTGAATTTGTGGGCCTTGTTGACTTTGAGTATGTTGATGTCCAAATGGAGTAAAAGATTGGGTGCCTTGATTGCCTTGTCCAAATGAGAAATTATGGCCTTGATTAGTGTTGGTGTTTTATCTCAAAGGAATGCTGGTATTAACCTGTGAATAATTAGGTTGGGGTCCTTGAATGGTAATTCTTCATTTATTTCTCCCAAAAGGATTCAATGAGTTAGTTGCCATAGTATTTGAGGGGCCTCCTAATAGGTTTGTTGATGTACCCATGGAATTAAATGAAGCTCCAAAGAGGTTTGAGGTAGTTGCACCCATTGTTGATCCAAATGTTTGTGAAGGAGTAGTAGTTGTTTGTTGGGGGATGAATTGTGATGTGGTGTTATTTTGGGTAGATGATCCTCCAATGGATGTTGTGTTGGTTGTGGTGGCTGCATTGGTTGTGGTAGCTGCATGGGTTGTGGTAGCTGCATTGGTTGTGGTAGTAGTATGACCAAGGGAGGTAGTATTGATGGTGTTAATGGTGTTTTGTGGAGAGGCTCCCATGGAAGTATTGTGTGTTTGGTGATTAGGGGATATTGATCTAATGGTGTTGAGGTCAAATCCTTGTGGTAACCTAGCCCCTTGGTCAAGGAGCATGGCTAAATATCTGGATGAGTCATGTAGGACTAATTCATCCACAAAAGAGGCCACTTCTGGGTTTTGGGCAGCAGCTTGTAAAACTTCCCCTTGTTGGTTTCTATAGATGAATTGTTCAAATTGGTTGTGTGGAACAGATGTCTCATCAAAAGGATTGATTGTAGAATTTCCCATGTCACTAGCAAGAGTGTTCATGTTGTTAGGGAATAAATTCATGTCATTGGTGAAATTGGTAAAATTGGGGTCTTGACCAAAAGAATCCATGAGTCTTTTCTTTTTTTGTAATCTAGTTTCAACCATAAAAAGTTTTGCTCAACTTTGGGATGATGAGGGATAATGAGTGATAATGACCTAAATATGACACTATGTTTTTGTATTTTTTGAGAATGAGGAATGTTATGAAATGCAAAAGGGAGATGAAAGATTTGTGAATGCAAATGGTATGACTCTAAAATGAGGAGACTAATGATATGCAAAATAAATGGAGCCTAAGATGCACTCACTATTGAGAAATATAAGGAAATGACTACTTGACCCAACAAAGTGTTTGCAATGTTTCAGGTTTGGAAAATCAGTGGACCATAATAGGACTAAAAAGAGGACAAAGTGAAGTTTCCACACTAGACTGTTGAGTGGGAAACAATTCACAAAAGTTTTGACTAGATGACTAAGGGTGATTGGGTCCAATGATAACCTAATTTTGAAGACAAAGTCTTGACCATAGATGGTAAGGAGTGTGTTCCTAAAATCTGCAAAAATGAGTGTCTAAGGAGATGGTAGAATTGACAATGCAACTAGTCAAATGCAATTGGAAACCTATGATGATCCTAAGAATGATGTGTATAATGAGGGAAGTTGAGCAA